>PVJH01041599.1:0-14798 GCA_004026705.1 Nesogale talazaci | reverse complement strand
CTTGAAAATGAGAATTTTACCCTGCTGTGCCAGCTCTTGTCCCCATACTTTTCTCTCTGTCCTTAAGCCGTGGATGAGTGACTCCTTGGCTGCTAGCTCGGAAATCAGCTGGACTTTTTCCTGCTTGAGAAGTTCTATTTGAATACTTTTCTGCTTGTCATCTTCAATCAAAAGTCCAAGAGTGTTGATCTGATTCTGTACATCCCACAAAAGGTGAAAAAATAATGTAAAGTTTAAATGTTCTTTCAGTTTCTACATTTAATTGCATTTTGGGAAAATATTCTATTAAACGAATATAATATAAATGTTCCCAAATTTTATATCAGAAAAAGCTTTACTTTTCTAAATTAAAGCTAAGTGGATATCAGAGAATTAAAAAGTCACATTTTAATAAATTCCTTTAAAATTTATGCTAATTTCTTAAAGGGAACAACTGCAACGTGTCACACCCCAAATTTCTCTCTCTCTTTTTTCGTCTAGGCATCACTGCCCTCAGGTGGTGGGAGAAGGAGGCCCAGCCTTTGCTCCTGGGAGCCGGAATTGAACCTCCATCCCAGTGGGCCGCAGTCTCGCTCAGCCCCCAAATTTCTCAATAAGCATTTATGCCAATGTGACTGCTTCTTTCAGTAGGTCATCTTGGGCAAAAGAGCACTCCTATTTAAAATGGAGATCTCAGCAATAAAGAGATTACACTTGCTATGTAACTATCAAACTGGTAAGTAGTTACCGAATATTTAAATACTTTAACAATAACTATCTGTGAAGCCAGGGGTTTAACTTCTGACTTAAACTACATTTTTCAACATTGTCATAATTAGGACCATTTAGAAGTCCATCATGTGTGCTCCTAAAATTGTAACACACGTCAGAAAAGAATGTTAGAAGGAAAACATCATGGTACAAAGTCTTACCTGTAAATTTGCAGCTGTTTCCTGCTTCGATTTGGAAATTTCTGCAAGTTTTGTTTTCTGCTCCTTTACCATGGAGGTCAAATCTTTAATTAAAGAGGAAGATTCATTTTCCTTTCGTTGAGCCCAGACAAGAGCATGTTTGCTTTTCGCTAATTCCGTTGCAACATTTTCAAAACCATCTTTAACCTATGTTTAAAAATTACATTATAAATAGCAGTTTTCCCAATATTTTAGAAAACATCTTTCTGGAAAAAGGTTTTTATTTCTTTCAATTTTACACTAGTTTTAGTAAAAGAATAAAATTCAGGAATAATTTACTCAACTCTTACATTCCAAAGCAAAAGCAGTCACAGGCAATATGTCAACAAATGCCTAAGGCTGTGCTCCAGTAAAATTTTATTTACAAAAAAACAGGAAGAGGGCTGAGCCCCGGTGGCCTAAGTGGCTGAGTGCGGGACTGCGGCCCGTGGACTTGGCGGTTCAAATCCAGCGGCGGCTCTCAGGAGTGGCACTGAGTAGCTCCCACAACCACCAGAGGGCAGTGAGACCCACAAAAACAAAACAAAACAAAACAAAACAAAACAAAACAAAACAAAACAAAACAAAACAAAACAGGAAGAGGGCTGCATTTGGTCACAAACCAAAACTCACTACTAGGTAATCACTAACTCATAGACCCTAGCAAACAGACTTGAACTGCCTCTGTGGGTTTCTGAGATGATAAATCTTCGTGGGAGTAAAAGGCCTCATCGTTCTCCTTTGAAATGACTGATGGTCTTGAACTGTTGACTTTGCAGTGAGCAGCTTTCATCTTAACCCACTATGCAGCCTATGGCTACTTGAGAGCTGACTCCACGGTCGTGATGTATCAACTGTGTAAGGGGAGGGAATTCAGGGTTCCCACTTCCTATTCCAGTGCTCTTATATTTGATCTTGTAATAGTACTAGTAATTTGCCCAAGGATAATTAGACAGTGTGTAAATAGAACCAGAATTCTAATCAAATGGTATCTTGCCAATTCTGTTCTCATTAAAGAGCTACATGCCAATTCTTACGTCTTTAAATCTTCTGGCTTCAACAGTTAAAGCAATTCGGAATTCATCTTCTAAATCCATATATTGCTGGATTAACAGTTCAATTTTCTCTTGGTATTCTTTTATATCTTGTTCGTGTTTGCCCTCTCGTTTGGCTATTTCTTTAGCTAAGGTATCCTGGAAGTCTGCTTCAGTGAAAATGTCTCTGGTTTCAAGTTCTTTCCTAGAATAGAAACAAACACAAATCACAGGATGCTGCCATCTGAAAAGAAAAAATTTATAGGTCTTCAAGTCATTCTTAAATATTCTGTATTTACTGCTGTGAAATTTAAGATCAACTCTATTGCTTTAAGTGCAGAAACCAGGTATAGTATTGTAGTTGGAACAAAAATGGTTAATTATTTGATTGTATATTCTTTGCTGACGAGAATAAGGGCGGCATGCCAAATCTCCAGCTTCGCTCAGTCAGTTTAGCATCAGTCTGTGGCTTCTGCCACTTTAGGCGCACGTGCAGAAGTCAAAGTCTGCTTTACCATGTCTCTCCTTTGGCTGAGTCTGTGACATACGATAAATAGTCTGACTTGGGCTGGGTGGTTTTTTAAGAGAAAAGGTCAGCTAAAGTCTGTAAGTACTTATCAAGCTTGTGATGTAAGGCCAATTAAAAAAATATTAATTTATTTTTAAGATACTTCCAAAAAGCAAAATTTACCATTCCAAGCTTTTTTTTTGGGCATCACTGCTCTCCGGCGGTGGGAGTAGGAGGCCCAGCCCCACTGCTGGAATTGAACCTCCATTCCAGTGGGCCGCAGTTCCGCACACAACCACTACGCCACCGGGGCTCAGTCCGCTTTTTTTCTTTTAAAGAAGCTTAAAAGACATCTGTGAAGCAAACTCCACCCCCACCCCCCCCCACCAAAGCAAACTTTAAATGTAAAAATCTTAGAATTTTTGTGATTATTTCTGTTATAAGTTATCTCACCTAACTAAACTATGACACACATGTTCCCAAAACCTTAAAATTTAATTTATAAACTAAAAATTTAGCTTAGGTATGCTCAAAACCAAATGAATTTTAGAAGCAAATACAATTAACCCATGGTAATCATACAGCGCAACTGGCATGGCAATAAGTAGACAATAAGCATGAAACATTCAAATTACCATAGACTCTAAAGAGGAAGGGGCAGCAAAAGTAGCTGACATTTAGCTGATCATCTCTCTTTGCAAGTGGCATTATTAATCTGGAGGAGTAAATAAATGGAAGCACACACTCATGTATTTTCATTTAAGTATTAACTATGGCAATTTTGTGCAGCAGTGACAGAAAATTATGACCTACAAAGCCTAAAATGTTTGGCTCTTTAAAAAAAAAAGTTTACAGGGAAAAGGACGCAAATTAATTTATTATAGTGATGTGGCAAACTGTTAAAACAATTTTTTCTATTATAATGACCAACTTTTGGTTTAGTTTGGAGTTGTGCAAAATAAGCTCAGTGAAAACAAAAACAAAAAACCCAAGAAACTATCAGGATAGTTACCTTTTTGTGCTTAGAACAATAATTCTTACTATAGGACCGACTGCAATAAATATATAAATAGGTCATTTTCTATGAGCTAATTCTGCCAGAGTTAACCATGCCGTCGCACAACCATAACCTAGTTTTAGGATGTGGGTGGGGATGGTAACCCTCTGTTTCTATTTAAAATGTCAACGTACTGCTCACGTATTCTATTTACCGATGTTCTTTTTCTTTCACAGCAAAAAGTTCGTGAAGCTGATGCATCTTTTCCTTTTCTTGATGAAGGGAATTTCTAAGCAGGGTTATTTCTCTGTCAGCAGCTGAAGCTTTGAGCTCCACCTCTTCGATAAGTCTTCTCTAAGTAAAACACAGTTGCGAAAGTTAGGTAAGAAACCATCCTGCTTCTATTTTAATGCCAGTTCTCCACAGCTGCTTTCTATAAATGACAGAAAGCCGTGACTACTCAAAGTGTAGCCAACCAATGGTGCTGAAGTACTGAGCACAGCGTTGCAGCCATTAAACAGCTGCAATCTCTGCTTACTTGCATCAGAAAGATTCCCTCCTCACCAATTTCCATTCAGAAAGTATAATATTAACATTTTCCCAGCACTCAAACTCACTGTAAAGTTGATGCTGACTCACAGTGACCCTGCAGGACAGGGTAAAAGTGCCCCAATGAGTTTCTGAGACTATAACTCCTTATGGGAATAGAATGCCCCTTCTTTGTCTTTGGCCCACAGAGTATCTGGTGGGTTTGAACTGCTATATTAAAAACAGAAAACAAACCTAACAACCCATCACTATTTCTACCAATTTCTCTTGCAATTACTTTGATCAAGCACCAGAAGCTTAACCTTAGAAATCATTTAACAAGTCAAGGTGCAACATAGGGATGGCTTTCTCTATAGCTTTTCATCTCTTGGGCTTGCTATAATGGTATGATTTGTATCGAGCCACGAAGCATAAATGTGTGTTACTCCAGGGGCTGACCTACTAAAGTGGAGGACTACCTGAGCCACCTGCTGATGAACCTTCTGCCGCTCCAGTTTCTCTAGTGCCTTCTCCAGGGTTCTTAAGTCTCTCAGGTGACCCTCCTGTTGGTCTCTGGCTTTAAGCAACTCCACAGTTAGCTTTTTAATTTCATTCTGAAGAGTGTGAACCATAACTTCGAGTTGCACTTTGGAATTCCTTTCTTTAAAAATAATCTCTTTTAGTCTGAAATAGAAATCAAATGTAACTTTAAGTATTTTATCCATCAACAGTGATTCAGTTTTGAATTTGTTAAAGCTTACAGGAGAGAGAAAAGATTTGGAGCATGTTTCAACTTCAAAGCTAAAATAAATGGCTGAAAACAATGTAATAATATACTTTTCTTACCCCTGAAAGTTTTGTACCAAAAAGTGAAAAGTCTATCCTAATTACACATTTATCTAAAGCTTATTAAATGACAGTAGAGTTTTAATGAATACCTAATTTGTTTTGGACATTGTGCTTTGGCCTAAAAATAAGATGAGTAAAACATAGTCTCTACTTACCGCCCCCCCCCAAATAATGGATTTTTAAAAAAATCCTTTATATTGGGGGCTCATACAACTCATATCACAATCCATACATAAGTCCATTGTGTCAAGCACATCTGTACATCCGCTGCCCTCATCATCACTTTCTATCTAAGCCTTGGCATTGGTTCCTCATTTTTCCCCTCCCTCTCTGCAACACCCCCCTTCAAAACCCTTGATAGTTTATAATTTATTATTATTTCTTACACTGTCCGATATTTCCCTTCACTTTCCTGTTGTCCAGACCCGAGGGAAGAGGTCATATGAAGATCTTTATAATCGGTTCCCCCCTTCTACTCTACCTTTCCTCCACCCTTCTGGTATCACCACTCTCACCAGTGGACCTAAAGGGATCATGTTTCTGGGATTCCCTGTTTCCGGTTCCTACCTGTGCCAGTGTATATATTCTTTGGTCTACTCGGATTTATAAGGTAGAATTAGGATCATGATAGTGGGAAGGAGGACGCACTGAAGAACTAGAGGAAAGTTGTGTTTCATCAATGTGACAATACACCCTTAGTAGTTTGTCTTCTCCCTGAGACCCCTCTGTAAGGAGAAGTCTGTTGCCTACAGATGGACTTTGGGTCCCCAACCTGTACCCCTCATTTACACTAATAAAATTTCTAGCACACAGACGGGTGTGCTTCTTCCATGTCAGCTTTGTTGTTTTTGAGCTAGCTGGCCACTTGTTTGTCTTCAAGCCTTTAAGATCCCAGCTTTAAGATCCACTGCCTTAATACCGAGCCTATAAGTATGTGCACATAAATCTATTTCTCCTTCATCATATATATTTATATTTACCTATGTACATGCCTGTATTTAGACCTCTATAAAATGCCCCCTGCCTATTTCTTATACTTCCCTTCCATCCCACTATGATGCTCAGCCTTCATTTGGGTTTTAGTAATTTCTCTTGGTTACCTACCCTTAATCAATCCCTACCAGACCTCTCACGCCCTCCTTGCTACTGATTTTTGGATCACCTATTGTTCCATTGTGCCAGGATTGGTCAACATCACCCCCACACATACACACCCCCCCCGCCCCCACTGTCAGTCCCGTTTTCTCCTCCAGACTGATCTTCTAGCCTATGTTACCTAGATAGACCTGCAGAGATGATACTATACACACACACACACACACACACACACACACACACGCATAGTCTCTTCCTTTATAGAGCTCAGTACGTAGGAGAGGGAATATTTATAAAGCCAGGTGACCAAAGTGCTACATGAACAGCTATATGACACTGACATCAACTACTACAAATAACAATTGCAGCTTTGTATTAGTGAGAACTCTGGGACTATGGAAAAGTCTTAACTGGTTTAAATAGAAAGGGATTATTGGCTCAGAAACTTGAGAAGGATTGTGTAAAGCTACATGTTTCTTATATAATTGGTCTTCTAGGCTCTGGCCTGCATTCTTCCCTGTGATTGGCCTACTTTCCCAACTTTTCAGGGATGAGTCCAGTTACTGCTCAGAAAGGTGAAGGGTAAAACCACAGAATAGCACTGAACAACTTGAGGGTCACCAAGGGGATTGGTGAATTTGTGGTTTTCCTGGATGGACCATGCTTTGAAATTGACTAGGGGCTTTCTCAAATAAACAGCTCCATGGAGATCTGGTGAGTGAAGGAAGGAACTTCAAGATCAAGAAGAGCCTGGAGGAAAGCAGTTTGAAACTAGGGTTCCTGCAGGATAAACCTTCTGAAAGAGCTGCTTCTGGGCCAGTGACAGTACACTGCAGATGGCAGGAAGCCTGGAAGGGGCTCAGTGGCAAAGTCAGCTGTGAGAGGCATCCGAGTACAGTGCCTGCAAGGACTTGAACAGCAGGGAACTGACAAAGCGACAGTTGAGAGTAATACAAGTCTAGTCCTTCAAAAGAGGGCACTGGTTGCAGACACAGGAATTACTGAAGGAATTACGAAGCAGCCATTCTAATGACTCATATATCTACTGTAATTTGAAGACATTAAAAAACACTTTTATACACTAAAATCTGTATTATAATCCCTTCCTCTAATTCTTGTCCTTGCCATCTGTGCCCTTGCGTGTATCCAAACTGGTCTTGCTCTGCGTCCACGCTCTCAACTCCAGTTTGGCATGCTACATATAGAAAGGGTTGGGATTTTATCTGTGCATTATTACATGGGGCATAGGAAAAGACAAGTGACAGAGACACTGAGCTGCAGCAATCATTTACCAAGAGGTAAGGGCTGTGAAAAGAGAATAAGAAGAAAGATAATCCTTGGGGAATATGGCTATCAGTTTTAACATTCCAAAGTAAGTCAAAAAGTATTGCAGTAAAATCAGACTTTTTTATTACACAAAAATATCACAAGAGGAAGCTATTATTTCTCAATATAGCCTAATCAAAGTCTATCTACTTCGAAAGGTTAGATTTCCATCTCTTTAATCCTTTCCTAAAGAAGTCCATGCTTTTCAATTTACATCACATTAACACAGTAGTCCTGGCATCTTAGAGGTCCTCAAACTGTAAGTTTGTAAGTTTGTGAGAACTTTGTAAGTTCTTTGAGTTATGGAAACAAAAGAAAGTCTCAGGGGCATGACCGCGGCTGTGGGTATAGAGGGTGATTACCTTGGGACTTCTGGTAGGATAGATACTGCTGCCCTTAGAGAAAGAGCAGGTCCACCGTCTTGATGGAGAGAATTTCCCTTTGTGGGAAAAACTCTTAGTATCTTCCCATCCGATGTACTTTTCCATTTTTATTAAAATCTTTTTCACAACCCCCCACGATTGTCCTATGCCATTTGAGGAAAATCTCTCAACATTACCTCTCTGTAATCCCAACAGTCGCCAGAATCTGAGCTGACCTCTCTGCCTTGAATTTAACTCATCCAGCAGGTCCTCTTCTGAAGCCAGTTTTGATTGGACTTTTTGGTTTTTTTTCTGAAAACTTTAATAAGACCAAAGACAATTTTGCAATACTGAAAGAACTTGTCTGCAGGCATCTAATGAATGTAAAATGTCTAAAAACACTGTTTGGAATAAACCCGAACCCTAGCAGCAATACTTTGTGACTTACTCTTGATTTTAAGAAACAGAATGATGAAGATATAAACACTAACTGGCTACTGTATATGAGAAAGAGAAATGGGACAGAAAGGACTCCTGGATTTCTATCACTGGCAGATGACTGGATTGAATACTACTTACTAGGTGAAGAAATGACAGAAGAGAGTGGCATGAGTCTACCTGTAAGACACATTGTAGCAGGGCTGAGCCCCGGTGGCGCAGTGGTTGAGTGCGGGACTGCGGCCCACTGGGTTGGCGGTTCAAATCCAGCAGCAGCTCTCCAGGAGCAAGGCTGGGCCTCCTATTCCCACCAGAGGGCAGTGATGCCCCCCACCCCCTGGAGCCCTGATGGTGGCCTGGTCAGAGTCCTGAGTTGCGAGCCTAATGAGTGGCAGTTCAAACACGCCAGCTATTCCATGGGAGAAAGATGTGGCGGCAGCGAGTTTTCCTAGCGACTGCCACTTTAGAAACCCGATAGGCAGATTGACTGCTCTGCCGGATCGCTTCACGTTGGAATTGACTAGCCAGCCATGAGCTGGAGGATTGTGCTTTTTCCAATTTTAGTATATGTGCCGCCGAAGCAAACACAAGGATTTTGCTTTTTCAAAGTTTATTATAGTCAAGCAGAAAGATAGGGGAGTTTATATGTTAGGTATTAAAACTATGCCAGATAGATTTTTGAGATAATAAATACTCATAGAATGCTATCAGGTGCTAGATTTTGTTAGATAACAAGGATACAGAGTTCCTACTAAAGCACATACACCAATATGAGAACTGGAGAAATGTAATCCCAAATGTTTGAAGTATAGATGAAAGTGGAATCAGGGGTGGGTTGGGGTAGGGGAGGACACATGAGAGAATCAAGTAGTCGGGTGAAAATACTACCTCAGCCCTTAGAAACTTTTATGGGTTAAATGCCTAACAGAAACTGGACATCGGGTTAGGGAATGGTGTATACCAACTTGCAATTCAATTAAGATCTTAGAGGGGGAATTATCCATTATACAATTGGTCAGAAAATTGAAACAATAGCAACTACCCAAACCTATTTTTTGGCAAACTTGAAAACCAAGTGTTCATTCAAAAATATGAAGGGACAAAAAGAATAGGAAAACGCTTATCACTCTCTTAACATTTAATTCAGAAATAGTTACCTACAGCAAGAGAAGGGAAAAAAAAGAAAACAGAAAATGGTCTGGCATCCTGACAAAATGTAGTAATATTTGTATCACAGAATGGACTTATAAAAGAGAAGACAAGGTGCCAACAACTAAAAGCACTAAAATTAATACAAGGAGTTTCCAAAAGTTCACGTAAAAAGTAAAATGAAAAGATACTGAAATTTTTCAACAGTCTTTTCAAAGTCCTTTGTAAAATCTAGGCTATCTAGCATTAAAGTCCATTACAGGTGAATATGTGAGAAACTAAATGTGACCTGACAATCCTAAAAATTAACTATGTGAGTCTTCATAGAAAGACGATGGAGCTATCTTATTTGTTCATACGTATGAAACCTCTCAGCTTAATTGAAAGCGCAATTACATTTTGTCTAAATCCCTAGTCTATATGAAAATCTAAAAGCACTACACCTCTTTAGTTTAAATCACTATAAAATCACAGGCACTCTAACTTATACTGTAGGTAGTGAAACTAAAGTGAGTTTAAACTGCAAGTTCCAAGTTCCGTAATCTTTATGCTGGGCATACTTTTCCTCTTACCGATCTGTGGTAAGTAGAGCCAGACTATGAACATCTTTCTTTTCTTTTGCACTCTTATGCAATTCACTGATGTAGTCCATTAGTTTCTTTTCAGTTTGTTGAGCTTTCCATCTCTTCTCTCTCTCTTGGTCTAGTTGTTCAACAAGAGACTGAAAGAAAAGAACAGTAAACGTGGAAAAGCTACACCTAACTTTTCAAGCCTTCAATTTATTTTCAGAATTAACTACTGCAAAAGGCTGTGGTGAGAAATCAATTAATGTAAGAAAAGCATATAGAAGAGTATTGACATACAGTAACTATTCAATAAATGTTAGTTGCTATTATAGTTGTCATAGTAATTATTTCTGTTAATGTTAAAGTCTCCATATTTGAGATTTGGAGGAAGCCGACAAGCATGGAAGACGTGAATATTAAAGAAAAGAAAAAGATGTGAATATTTTAAAAAGTCATTCATTGAAGCCCTAGAGGGATAGTGGTTTAGATGTTGAACTGTTATTAAACTCAAGGTCAGAGTTCTAAACCACCAGATACTCCACAGAATAAAGATGAGACTTAAAAAATCATTCATTATATAGAATATACTTATTGCAATCCAAAGTATAAACTGTATTTCAATAAATGGACTGTATTAAAAATTACAATATGAGAATTATTAACATATACTTTGACGAGTCCTATGTTCTAGAATGCTTCCTTGTCTGGATCCAACACTGAGCATTTTTTTTTTTGGGTGGGGGGGCATCACTGCTCTCTGGTGGTGGGAGTAGGAGGCCCAGCCCCACTGCTGGAATTGAACCTCCGTCCCAGTGGGCCGCAGTCCCGCGCACAACCACTACGCCACCAGGGCTCAGCCCTAACACTGAACATTTAAAGTTCTTGGAGACCTTGAAATTATATACAAACTATAGGGCATATGTGTAAAAGATCTGTCTAAGCGGGGGACACTGAGTTCCTCAAATGTTCAATGGGATCTGAGAGACAAGGATTTTAGAACTACTGCTTTAAGAAACAGTAATTTGAAGTTTTAGTATAAAGTGAATATAAAAGTAAAAAGGGCCTCCGATGTTATCTAGCACCATTTCCCCCACGTAAGATAAGACTAAAAGTGCTACTCAGAAACCATACACATTTGTCCTTATAAAAAACTTCTCACTTAGTCAATTTTAACATTTTTAAATTACTAAAACAAAAAAAAAATAGTGATATCTAATTAAGGGTTTTCTAGATTTACATTGCATTTATAGCCAAAAACTCAATCTCAGGGAAGTACCCGAGTTTCATTAAAACCACAATATTTTCCTCATGAGAAGCATATCAACACACTTCCATTTAAATTCAATCCTGAATAGGTGCATAATTTCCATCACTTTAAATTTTTTTGAAAAACAGTAACAGCAAAATTTGAAAATAGAAAACAAGGAAATTTGGAAGTAGAGGGGAGGAAAAATCCACTTGTTTTTAATCACAAGAAATTTATAAACCATGTTTTTTTTGCTCATAAAAACATACAGAATTTTTCTGGCACTAACTGTATTTAGAGTTCAGATTACTCATTTTCATGTTTTCTTAATTTCTTATTTCATACCCGGTAAGTGGTGTCTTCTGAGCTACTTTTTTCTACTTTAATTATTTCAGTCCTTGGTTGTTCTGCTTCCGTTAATATATTACAGTTTGCTAAAGATGATCTGACATATAATTCTTTAAAATATGGTTGCTTAATTTTACGATTACAACTGCAAAAAATAAAAGAGCAAAAGTACAGTATCTGTATTTTTTCTTTAACACTGACATACTTAAGAGCTTCAATAAAGAAGTCATAAAAAGTAGAAAGCAGCAATTACAACTTCTTTGTGATGGCTACTTTGTTCATGATTGAAAGAGAACCTCATGACTTTAAAATAATGAACTCTAAAAACATTCTAATTTCAATACATACTATGTATCATTTATGAAATTTATGTATTTCAATATAGAATAAGATTGGACAGAAATTCTGCATACAGTCATGATTAATCTAAAAAGCATTGGCTAGGTAGTAGGCTGCTAACCACAGAGTCAGCAGTTCAAATCCACCAGCCAGGCTGTGGGAGCAATTTAAGGGTGTCTGCTTCTGTTAAACGACTGAATCTCAGAAAACTTAGGTCAGGCTGCTATGAGCTGTAGTCAATTCAATAGCACTAGGTTTGGCTTTTTTGAGTTTGATCAATACTTGGGACCATGATGAGATGGCACCCAGTAACTTAGAAAAGCAGCAAATATGAAATTACTTTACTGAGACGTCATAGTTTAAAATTGACACAGATAGATCTATGAACATAATGTCAGGGCTGAGCCCCGGTGGCGTAGTGGTAGTGCGCGGGACTGCGGCCCACTGGGACGGAGGTTCAAATCCAGCAGTGGAGCTGGGCCTCCTACTCCCACCACTGGAGAGCAGTGATTGGCACCCCCCCCAAAAAAGAACATAATGTCATCAGCCAGAGATCAAAGGATTCTAACATCGTATGTTCTGACCATGAATGAATTGAAAAATTGACTATATATGAAAATGAATAAATGAGTAGCTATGAAGAATGAAAATTAACATTAAAAGAGTTTTTTGAGGGGTTTTGTTTTAAAAAAAAAAAAGGATTAAGGAGATTAAAAAGTAGACTTTTGGCTAAGCCCCGGTGGCGTAGTGGTTGTGCGTGGGACTGTGGCCCACTGGGACAGAGGTTTAATTCCAGCAGTGGGGCTGGGCCTCCTACTCCCCCCACCAGAGAGCAGTGATGCCCCCCACAAAAAACAAAACAAAACAAACAAAAAAAGTAGACTTTCATCTCTTCCAAAGTAGTCTATTCCAAACCAGTCATGGTGAACTCCGTGTATTATGAAAATATAAGCATCACACTATCTTACCTAGATACCTTAAAAGTGATCATCTTATTTATCTTTGACAAGTTCAGTAAGAAGTAAAGAAACATAAAAGACTGCCAGTGAGTTTATTGTGACTTATAGGAGCCTATGTAGGATTTCGGAGTCTGTACATCGTTAAAAGAGAAAGCAGTCTCCGACTTCTTGCGACCACTACTGGGTTTGAGTACCATGGGAACAGCAGTCACTGACTGAATCTTGGTGACCTCCTTAGGGTTCATCTCCTCATCTCTATCTGCTCACCAGAGAGGGAAAAGGCCATTCACTTAGATGAAAGGATTTCTAAATTAATGTCATGGAATTTGGTTTTGTAAAACAATCTTTCAGATAGATATGAGCCTGCCAATCTGCCTGCACCTGCTGACCAATACTGAGCCAGACGCACTGCAAAGTCAAATCTTTGATCTTAATAATATATATTAAGAGTAAATTTTAGGAAGAAGTCCTAATATTAACATCTGATTGTATGCCTTACTTGAATTTCTAAATACCTTATAAAAGGGTTGTTTTTATTGTGATGCTTAATGGCTTGAGCAGTTTTGGGATAATATGGTAATCTAGATCTTCGAGAAACTTTTCTATTGATTTCTTTTCTGTTTCCAACGTCACTTTCAGAAGTTACGTCTGGGTCTCCTTTTGGTATGAAGTCTTTCTCTGGAACATTATCTATTAAAGACTTATATGTCTAGAATTTTTAAAAAGAAAAATAAGTAAAACAATATTTGTTAATACACCAGCTCAATACAGACAAAGTTTAAAATGAGAAATTTCCTAAAATATGACTTCTCAATAAGATTAAAGGTTTATAGAGCTAGTTATGCTTTACACAGGACAATTTTCTTCTAGTATGGACAAGTGAACTGTTGTACAGGTTAACATAACAAGTAAGGCTGACCATCCCACAGAAAACACCTGTAAGGGATTGGGAGGAAAAAAAAAATCAACATACCAGAAAACCCTACAAAAAAAACCAACAAAAGCAGGCTTATTCTAGAGGTGAGGTGAAAGAAAATCAGACAAGGGGATATTTTTACATTTAGAGTTTTACCCTGAAGGGAGATTATAATTAGTACCATGTAGGGAGTCTAAAAAACAGAACCAAAAAAAAAAAAAAAAAGAATTTCAGTTAGGCCTGGAAAACTTTCAGAGAATATGAAGGTATATTGTAAATAATTCATTAACGAATAAGAACAATAAAAAACACACGAAACCAAGTTAAATGCTAAAACAAAATTACCCACTTGAAAACCCCAAGTCCCTAAATGCCCAGGTCTCTACAGCGTAGCACTTACAATGTCCAGGACACAACCCAAATTACTCACTATATAAAGAGCCAGGAAATTTGGCTTGTTCTCAAAATAAAATGAAATAGAAACTAAACCTCATATAACCCACATGTTGAAATAAGCAGACAATGAATGCAGTACATCCTCAATGTCCCAGCACCCAGCTACATCCACAGGGTTGGCAGTTTGACCCAACCAGCCGTTCCACACACGGACAGGGCAGCCTGCCTCTGTAAAGCTGTTTAGCCTTGGAAATCCTCTGGGGCAGTTCTGCTCTGTCCTGCAGTGTCTCTTGTGTCAAGAATTAACTTGATGGCAATCAGTTTGGTTTTGGTTTTTGTTACACTGAATGAATTAAAAAGAAACTGCCTGTAATATATGAAAAGACAAAGAAAACGAGGCAAATGAAAAAAAAACAACAACCACACTATAAAAAAAAGAATAAACAAGTCTTGAAGAAAGTACATAGAATGATCCACAAATGTGAGGTCACTGAGTACCAAGCATATATCCATGGAGTTGGATATGTTATCAGATGTCCCTGGAAAGGACATCACCTTCAGCTAAAAAGAGAAAACCCTCAATGACATGAAAAGACATAGTGGTTGCAACAATGAGTGTAGACCTACAAACCACTGTGAAGATGCAGTGGGTGTGGGCAGTGTTTCCTTCTGTTGTACAGAGGGTTGCTCTGACACAGAACCAACTCAATGGCACCCCACACCAATGAAAATGGAAGGAAATCCTACAGCTGAAGAGGGTGATGGCTGATGTAAGAATTGACTGGGTGGGCTTAACGACAAGTAAAGATGATA
>PVJH01041598.1:0-14847 GCA_004026705.1 Nesogale talazaci | reverse complement strand
AAAAGTAAAAGTTGAAAATGGGATCTGGAACTCTCAAATCTCCATTACTATAAGGAGGGAGAAGGCGTGACCCCAGAGAGGGTGAGGAACTGGTAAACAAAGATCACAGATTTTGTCCATGTAAGTTTCCCACAGAAAGTCATATAGGTAGATATACATATGGTGGAAAACCGAGAAAGTTAACTCCTTTTAAAATTCCAATGACCCAATAAAGAAAAGCATGGAAGAATAGACTACAACACTGAACATGATTAAAGAATTTAGGGAAGGAAATAATGAACACATTGGGAGAACAACACGAGAATTGTTTTTGATAAATAGATATTGCAACTGAAAGGCGGAATAACTGGCATGAGAAACATTTGAGAAGGACATACCAACATATTTCACCAGGCAGAAGAAAGAATCACCAAACTAGAGGCTAAGATGGTTGAGATCACGAATGCTGAAAAGGAACCAGGACAAGCACTCAAGAAGGCTGTGCACGGTGTGGTGGGTTGATGGGAAAGCGAGACATAAGATCCATACAACATGGAGGTTCCAGAAGGAGATGAAGGGGTAAAGGAGGCTATTTGAAAAGTAGTGACAGAGAAGTTTTCCAACCTAAAAAATGACATGGAACAGCAAATTCAGTAAGCTCAAAGAACCCTCTCAAGCAGAATAATCCCAAAGAGATGTGCACCACAACACATCATAGGTACACACACACAAGCCTAACTCCCTGCCGCTGCGTTAACGCTGACGCAGAGCGAACCCAGACTGCGTTGTGGACAGAAATAGAATACCCAGTCTTTCCCCTGAAAAGCTCCTGGTGGTTTCGAACAGCTGACTGTGCAGCTCACAGTCAAACAACTATCAAACAACAAAGGTAAAGAGAGAATGTTTAAAGCAGTGAGGAGCAATAGTGACATTCAAAAGACCCCAATTAGATTAAACACATCTTTCCTCAAAGCTACAAGAGGCCAGAAGGTAATAGAATGATATATTTAAAGCACTTTAAACCAAAAATATTATACCCAGTGAAAGTGTCCTTCTAGAATCAAGTAAGATTAAAAACACTCCCAAACAAACAGAAACTAGGAGAGCTCAAATCCAGATTGATACTTGTGTTAGTCCGGGTAAACTAGAGGAACAAATTTTATAGATGCACATATGGATATAAGTGTAGGTTTATATATTAAAGAAATAAGACATTAAGAAAGCATCCCAATTCAGTCAACTACGAGGTCATAAGTCTGATATTAACCCATATGCCCGAAATCAGTCTATAAAGTCTCCTTCCGACTCATGAAGTCACAGGCCAGTGGGCGCAGAATCCCGGTGCTGGCAGGGGTCTCCCCATGACTCCTTGCTTCCAGGGCTCAGGGTCCATCAACAGCATGCCATTCCAGCTTCAGAGGTCTGGCTCCATCAGGGCGTGTGGTCTCTCCGCCGACTCCTCCAGCTTCTCGGACTATGCCAGCTTGTCTTTTCCGTGATTCATTGTCTCTGAGACCAACTCCCAACAACTGGGGAAGATAGGTTCTCATCTTCACGAGGGAAATAGCGCAAGATTTCCCATAAGTCTCAGGAGAAAGCCATGCCCACATAGAGGCCTCATTGGCTACTCAATGGCTACCTCCAGATTAATAGGCTAGACTCCGCCCCTACATTTCAATGATAAAATTAACATAAACACATGACTGCCACAATACTACAAATATATTAATAGAAGGGGGTGGCAAACACTAGCAAAGCTACACATAAAAATATAAAGATTCTTTATAAAACTTAATAACAAGGTATTTGATAATTTTAAATATTTGGTGCTTCAGGCTTTTTAACAGCAAACATGTAAAATGCAAGGTTGAAATTTTGTTACAGGTTATATGAAATATAAAGACATATTTTGTGATAACAACAAAAGGGAAGGACAGGAATGGTATAGACACCGAATTTCTTGTAGGCTACTAAATCTAAGTTGGTGACAACTTACCCTCGAGTGTTATAAGCTCTTAAATATAATATTCATAGTAGCCATAGAAAAATATAAAGAACATACACAAAAGGAAAAGAGAACAAAAGATCTCACTGCAATAAGCCAACAAAATACAAAACAAGCAGTACTACAGGACAAAGACAAAGAAAGCTAAATATATACACACACAAAGAAGACGGTGGCAGAAATAAGTCACCTCTTGTGAGTAATTATGGTGAATAAAATTAACTGCTCTAATCAAAAGACAGACGTGGCAAAGATTGTTTACAAGAAAATTCAGTTATACCCTTGCTTCACTTAGCAACATGGTTAGGTTCTAAAAAAAAATACTGGTGTTGTGCTGAAATGGAGGATAACTCCATCAGATCACAAAATGGCTACATTGTTGCATAACTGCCAGATAACCTCCTCACCAAACTGTTCAACCCCTGAGAGTCACGGTCAGAAGAACTGACATACAACCTCAGCCATCACCCTCAGCATTATTCTGATCTTACACCGACGTGTTCCTCACTGCTCCGTGTATGCTGATGCACTGAACAGTCAGATTGTACACCTTTTTTTGACTGTGGCAGTAAATTTGAAAGGTTGAATAATGAGATAGGCGATAAGTGAGGAGAAAGTGCATATGCCATTTACAAGAGGCAAACTCAAGGACACAAATAGATTGAACATGAAAAGATGGGAAAAGACATGGGGTCAGGCAGGCCCTGGACCATCCTATAGATTGCAAGAGATCCAGCAAACAGTGGAATCTGATGGAACTACTGGAAGCAGTGTCAGAAAAGTATCAGTGGACAATAGTGCATTAACGGTAGCTACTGTTTTGTGTTGTGAAGTCATATGAATTACAATTACCCTGTGTTGGAGTGGGTCATATATTGGGCTGCAAACAGTAAGTAAGGTCCCTGTTGGAAAACACCAGGCAACACACGTGACAAAGCTCAGGCCTTCTACTCTGGTAAAGCTTTACTGCCCTGGAAGGCCCAGGGTAGCTCCACTCTGTCTTTCAGTGCCACTCTGAGTCAGAATGGGCTCCATGGTGGAGGGTTTTATGTTTTAGAGGGCAGGAACGACTCTTTTACATAAGGAATCTGGTGGTGGTAATAGTTAATTACTCAGCTGCTATCCAAAATGGTTGGTGGTTCTAGTCCCCTAACCTGATGCGATGGGAAAGACCTGGTAACCTGCTGCTGTGAATATTATGAATATTTCGCCCCGAGTAACAGATCGACCCTGTCCTATAAGACCCTATGGATGGTAGTCAAATCAAGGGCAAGAGTTTGAGTAGCCTTTTCCATAGTTTTTTAATGAAATTTTTCAAATATGTATAAAAGTTGAAACAAATGTACAGTGAACTGTCCACTCGCCACTTAGATACTAAAATTAAAAATTCACCATGTTTGCTTTATGAGGAATCTGTCTCTACTCTGTTACCCATCAGTCTTTCTTGTTTTTGTGATGCACTTCAGAGTATGCTGCAGACAGTAGTATAGGCTCCCCTAAGAACTTAAGCATACAGATGACTTACCTGAGTTCACATGATCTTTCTTATGAAGGAAAGCATGCGGTGGGATGTGCACATCTTCTCTGTGCATTAGGTAGCTTTTAACAAAAGTATACTACTGTGTAACTCTTTCAATATGTGGCTATTACTGGCATCCAGAAATGTTCCTTCATATTCCTTCCCAATTGATCTCCATCCTTTATCCTCTAGAAGCAGCCACCCCGAGCTGTTGCAATTCTAGATTTGTTTTTATCTTTTCAAGAACTTCATGTAGGAATCATGTAGTTTATCTTCTTTTGTATAAGGTCTCATACACTCAGCATAGTGGTTTTGTGGTGTGTGTGTGTGTGTGTGTGTGTGTGTGTGTGACTCATTCACGCATCAGCAGTTCATTCCTTTTGATTGTTGCTGCTGTTGGGTGTCAGGGAGCAGCAAGTCGATTCCACTGTTAGTAACCCGACATATATGTACAACAGAATGAAACACTGCTCAGTCCGGGGCCACCCTCACAATTATTCTGAGGTTTCAGACCATTGTTGCAGCTACCCTGTCCTCTTTCTCATGCCCCTGTACTCTCCTAAGCACGATGTCCTTCTCCAGGACTGGTCTGTCCTGGTACCAGGCCCAAAGCGTGTGAGAAGAAGTCTCACCACCCCTTGCCTCTAAGAAGCACCCTGGCTGTACTTCTTCCAAGGCAGATCTGTTGGTTCTTTTGGCAGTCCACGGCACTTTCAATGTTCTTTGCCAACACAATAGTCCCAAGGTGCAACATCTTCTTTGATCTTCCTTATGCAACTTTCATATGCATTTTAAACAATCGCAAATCTCCTGGCTGGGATCAAGTGTGCATTAGTCTTCAAAGTAACTTCCTTGCTTTTCAATGCTTTAAAGAGGTCTTGTGCAGCAGACTTACCCAATACCCAGTGCACTGTTTGATCTCTGGACTGCTGCTTTCATGAGCATTGATCGCAGATGCGAGCGAGTTGAAATCCTTGTCCCCTTCAATCTTTGCCTCATTTATCACGAAGCTACCGAGTGTCCAGTTGTGAGGCTTTGGGTTTTCTTTACACTGAGTTGTAAGCCATACTGAAAGCTGCCATCCTGGATCTTTCACCAGCATCTGCTTCAAGTCCTCTTCACTTTCAGCAAGCAACGTCGTGCCATCCGCACATCACACATTGCTAATAAGCCTTGCTCCGATTCTGATGCGGCACTCTTCCCCATGTAATCCAGCTCCTCAGATTATTTGCTCAGTCCACAACCTGAATAAGTCTGGTAAGAACATATGATTCCGATGCACACTTTCCCTGATTTTTAAAGCCTGCGGTATGCCCTGGTTCTGTTTGCACAACTGCAGCTCGATGCATGTACAAACTCCAAATAAGCAAAGTGAAATGTTCTGGAATTCCCATTCTTCTCAGGGTTACTCATAATTTGCTATGATCCATGTAGTTAAATGTCTTTGCACAGTCAACAAAAACACAAGCAAGCATCATTCTGATGGTCTCCGCTTTCAGTCAAGCCACATCTGACACCAGCAATGATATTCCTTGTTCCATGGCCTCTTGTGAATCTGGCCTGAACCTCTGGCAACTCCCTGTCAAGGTACTGCTGCAATCATTGTTGGGCGATCATCAGCAAAATTGTACTTGCCTGTGATATTAATGATATTGTTCTATAATTTGAGCATTCTGTTGTGTCACCTTTCTTTGGAATGGGTATGAAGATGGATCTCTTCCAGTCAGTTGGCCAAGTAGCTGTCTACCAAATTTCTTAGCATAGATGAGTGAGTCCTTCCAGTGCTTCATGAGCTTGTTGAAACATTTCCATTAGGGTTCTACCAACTCCTAGATCCCTGTTTTTAACTAATGCTTTCAGTACAGATTGAACTTCCTTCAGCACCATTTGTTCTTGCTTATATGGTACTTCTTGAAATTGCTGAATCTCAATTAGTTCATTTTGTAAAGTGATTCTGTGTATTCCTTCCATCTTCTTTCGATGCTTTCTGCTTATTGACAAGTTGTCAGCATGCTATTGCATGGATATACCTCAGTTTATCAATTCAGCTGAGACACTGAGCAGTTTCCAGTTTGGGGGTATTATGAATAAAGCTTCTATAAACATTCTTGTACAAGTTTTCATTTGTGAACAAATGTTTTTTGCCTCTTGGATACATGCCTAGAAGTATAATTACTGAGCCATAGAGTAGATATATGTTTAGTTTTATAGCAAATTACCAAAGCGGATATATATATAAACATCTTTGTGAACATGTGGAGTTGCATGTCTTTATAATTTTACATAGTTTGTTAATTTTATCTCATAATAGTTCCCAGTCTGCATTCCCCTTACAAGTAAAGGTATAATGCCCTGGGTTGATCACTGCAAGGCTGATGGTCAAAACCCAGAAGCTTCTCTGTGGGAAAAGGTGGATGAGTACGCTCCCATGGAGATGCAAAGCTTTGAGTTAGGTGCAACATGACCGCAGTAGTTTAATTCATTGACTATTTGTATGTTCTTCTCAAGCACTGTTCAAATTCTCTCCCACTTAAAATATTAGTTTGTGTGTCTTTTTATTACTGAATTGTGGGAGTTCTTTAAATATTCGGAATACCAGTCAGATGAGCAGTTTACAAATATTTCCCCCAATTTGTAGTGTGCCTATTCATTTTCTGAACACTGTCTTCTGTAAGCAGATGATTTGAATTTTGATTTAGTCTTGTGTATCATTTTTTCTAAGATAACTTTTTTCCTGTGCCTTAAGCAACTTTACTTACTCTAAATTACAAAGATAATCTCTTGTGACTTCTCCTAAAAACTTTATCATTTTAGTTTTTTGTTGGTTTAATTCCCTCATCTATTTTTAAATTAATTTTTAAAATCATTTTAGTGGGGGCTCTTGCAGCTCTTATAACATTCTACACATCAATGGTATCAAGCATATTTGTACATATGTTGCCATCATCATTTCCAAAACATTTTCTTTCTACTTCAGCTCCTCTTCCCCCCACCCCTCATGTATCCTTGATCAAATATATATTGTTATTGTCATTTTTTCTCTTACACTGTCCATTGTCTCCCCTCAGCCACATTTCTGTTATTCAATTCCTTTGGGGGGGCTCATGACAGATCTTTTTCACTAGATAGGATAAGCTATTGTTCCATTTTAAGATTACTTTAGTTTAAAGTTTAAATATTACTTCAGGGTAATAATTTCAGGGGATCATCAATCTCCCATGGCCCTAGGAAGTCTAAGGTCCATGAGAATTTGAGTAGAAAAAAAACTATCCTCTATTTCTCCATGTTTGATCAGAAGTATTCTATAAAATCTTTGATCAAACCATTCAGCAATGGTAGCCAGGCACCATTCAATTTTAGTCTTACGGGAAAGAAGACAGTTGTTCATGGAGACAAGTAGTCACACACACATTTTATATCCTCCTGTGATTCCCAAGTCTCCTCCTTCCTTGCTGCTTTGGGTAAATTGTCAAGTCTTGGATGGATAATGACTAGCTTTTAAGAACCTCAACATATACTTTGTGAGTTAGGAGGAAGAAAAGAAGTACTAAATATTTTATTACCCTGATTAGTTTTCCCCATGAAACCAAGACCTTAAACCTCCTTGACCAAGGAATCAAAGCCCATGAGGTATTTCATTGTACATAAGTAGACCTGGTGGGGCTTGATCAAGGACAATGTAACTGAGAGAATTTACTGAAACCCAAATGAAGGCTGAACATGATAGTGGGACAAGAAAAAAGTAAAAAGAAGTATAGAGAAGAACTAGGAGGCAAAGGGCATTTATAGAAGTCTAAATACAGGCATGTACAGACGTAAATATATTTCTATATGATGATGGGCAAGTAGATCTATGTGCATATATTTATAGATCTAATATTAAGGCAGCAGATGAGCATTGGGTTTCCACTCAAATACTCCCTCAATGAAAGAACTCTTTGTTCTTTTAAACTGCCATGCCATCATGCTCACCTTCTCCACACGATCACTGAAGACAAATGGATGCCCAGCTATCAATACATTTAATGCCTGGGGTCTTAAAGGCTTGAAGGTTAGCAAGCGACCATCTAGTTCAGAAGCAGCAAAGCCACATGGAAGAAGCACCCCAGCCTGTGTGAAAGGTGTCGAAGGGATCAGGTATCAGGCATCAAAGAACAAAATAGCATATCACTGTGAATGAGGGGGTGTGCGCAGTGGGGACCCAAAGTCCATCTGTAGGCAACTGTACATCCGCTTACAGAGGGTTGCGGGGAGGAGATGATCCAGTCAGGATGCAGTATTGCAAACGATGAAACATGTAACTTTCCTCTCGTTCCTTAATGCTTCCTCCACACCATAATGATCCCAATTGTACCATAAGTCTAACTAGACCAGAGGATATACACTGGTACAAAGAGGAACTGGAAACATGGGGAATCCAGGACAGAGGAAACCCTCAGGACCAGTGGTGAGAGTGGCAATACTGGGAGGGTGGAGGGAAGGTGGGGTAAAAGAAGGAACTGATTGCAAGGATCTACATATAACCCCCTCCCTGGGGGACAGACAACAGAAAAGTGGGTAAAGGGAGATGTCAGACAGTGTAAGACATGACAAAATAATTTAGAAATTATCAAGGGTTTATGATGGAGGGGGATGGGAGGGAGGGGAGAAAAGAAGGAGCTGATATCAAGGACTCAAATAGACAGCAAATGTTTTGAGAATGATGATGGCAACAAATGTACAAATTTGCTTGACACCATGAATGGATGTCTGGATTTTGAAAAGAGTTGTGTAAGCCCCTAATAAAATGATTGGGGAAGAAAAGTAGCCTCAGGAACTTCTCCTAATTAATCAGTTTATTATTTATCATTGTAAATTTATCTATTATACATCTTTTGTCAATTCCATTTTTACAGGATACAACTTATTAATAATATCTAAGCAATTGGCTAGGTAATCATCCCCTTAATAGCTGAGATTTTTTCATATATTACTGTCCTTTAATGTTAATGTCCTTTCCTCCATTCCTCTCAACATGATAACCACTCATAAACTGACCTCTGTGCATTTGTCTGTTCTTGTCTGTTCTATGTAATCATAGATTTTTATCCTTTTGTGATAGGCTTGTTTCACTCAGCATAATGTCATCAAGTGTGGGATGAAGACATGACTTTTCCACAATTATTAAACTCCAAAATATTAAGCAAGCTATCTACCAGCATTTAGTGTGCAACTTAAGTTAGCTCCCAGTTATCTGAGGCCTTTACGTGATTCACAGTCAAGCTGATTGCCCTGCTGTTGAGGATGATGATTCGCTTCAAGGGCCATTGTCAATGACTCCTAACAAGACAGACCTGTTCATCTACCCCCAGGAGTCTGAGGTCTTCCCTTATCACATTCCTCTCCCCTTAGTTCGTAGGCATCCCTAAGCCATTATCACCATATAGCCCTTCAGATAGCCTCCTCTTGTGACATGTCCTAACCATTGAAGACAGAGTTCATGTGTCCTCCGTAAGATTATTTAAATGGGGAAAATTAAAGTTTGTGCTCTCTCCTGCTCCTCAGCGTGGACGCTCTTCCTCATCATGTAATTCCTTCCCCAACTCTCTCCCCACACGGACCACCAAGCGGAGCAGAGGTGAGCAAGTTACCTGATGTGAAATGTGTCTGACTCTTATTGTTCTTCTCTCTCTCATGCTCTCTACATCCTTACTATAATAAATAATAATTATCGCTGTACAGCTGCCTGTTGAACCCGTCATGTATGTATCAGAAGCTGGCCTCTTCTGATATTCAAGGTATGTGATAAACATACCACAGCACGTTATCAAAACACTTATGAAGGTCAAAGATTTCCGCTTTCAGTGTGGATTGCAATTGTGTAAAGAAAACAAAAATCGTTACAACTAGACTAATAAACAGCATCATGGTAAAGTAAAAAATAGTTGAAGTCATAAATTTTATCTAACTTGGATTCATAATCAAAGTTCATGTTCACGGCAGCCAGTATGTTGCAATAAGATTTCTTTTGAGTGTTAGAGAACAAAGATATCAAGTTAAAGATTGTGCCTCATCCAACCTAGGTATTTTTAATCCCATCATACCCATGACAGCTGAACAAGGAAGGAAGATTGCAGAAGAACTGATGCACTTGAACTATGCTATTGGTGAAGAATATGGAACTAACTCCCACTACACATCTGCCTTGGAAGAAGTACAGCCAGAAGTCCCCTTATTAATGAGAATGACAAGACTTCATTTAACGTCTATTTGATGTGCTGTCAGGAGGGATCCATCCTTGGAGCAGGACATCATGCTTGCTAGCGAATCAGCAGAAGAGGTCCCCAGAGGCAGGGCTTCATGTACTGCATGTGAAGAAGTCCCTGTGAGTGGGAATGGACTTGATGACCTTCAACACCCACAGCAAGATCACTGTATTTCTCATCTTTCGAGGATCATCACACTGTTTGGCCCAAGGCCTCTACCGCTTTGCATTCTCATCAGTAATGAAGGTGTTCCATTTGCCCGCCCCACTGCCAACATTAGACATAATCTTGGCGGCATCGTGGTTACACACCGGCCAGCAGTTTCTCCTCGGGAGAAAGGCTGGGCTCCCTATTCCTGCAAAGAGCTACGATCTTAGAAACCCCCAGGAGCCTCACTACGTGTGAGCAGTGAGTGTGTGGTTCAGTTTGGAGTTCTGGTGGCTCTCCTTTAGCCACCCCAGTAGCAGTGAAAGAGGCCTTGGGGGGGGGGGTAGGGTAGAGGATCATCCAGTGGGCTTCTCACTGCGAGTTCAGCAGTTTGAAGCCACTTGGGGGTTGGGGATTCGGCAAGAAGTTTTCTACTCCTATAAAGACTTAGTCTCAGAAATCCACAAGGGCCTGTTGACCCTCACCGACATGGTCCCTAGGAGCCTGGGTGGCATAGTGAGTTAGGTAGTGTGGGCTGCAAACCAAAAGGTCAGTGGTACAAAACCGTCAGCGGTTCCATGGGACAAAAATGAGCCTTTGTCTCCCATAAAGATTAACCTCGAAGGGCTGAGCCCCGGTGGCTTAAGTGGTTGAGTGTGGGTCTGCGGTCCATGGGCTTGGCGGTTCAAATCCAGTGGGGCTCTCAGGAGTAGCACTGGGTAGCGCCCATGACTACCAGAGGCAGTGAAGCCCCAAAACAAAGCAAAACAAAACAAAAAAAGACTAACCTCGGAAAGAAGTCCTAGTCTGCCCTATAGCGTCTCTGTGAGTCAGAGAAGACATTTGAGAACACCGCCCGTCCCTAAGAGCTGAAATCACTTCAAGGCAGTCCGTTATTAGGGTTTGTTGGGATGAAGTGGCGTCTCACTGTGACCGTGACTTGCATCTCTCTGACGTCTGATGACACGGAATACCTTCTCATTGGTTTAGGTGCCCATCTTATTGTCCTCTTTTATGAAATGTCTATTCAAGTCACTTGCCTATTTTATGACTGGGTTATTATCTTTTTGTTTTTAGGTTGTGGAAGTTGTATTTTTTTATTACAAAATTCTTATCAGATATATGATTTCCAAAGATATTCTCCCAGTCAGTTGCTTGCTCATTTTTTTCATTATTTTGGTAATGTCTTTTGAGGAGCAGAAATTATCAAATTAAAATATATGTATTTTAATTTTGAAATAATCATTTGATGAATTATCAAGCCATTCATGGTTCTAACAACAATAGAAGAACAACAATAGGAGAATTTCTTTTTCTAGTCTCTAAGTGCTACTGAAACCCAGGTCACCACATCAATTCTGACCCAGGCGGTTGTCAGGTATCTCTATTCTCATTGTTAGTCCTTATGGGGGGAGGGATGTCTATCCTGGATTCCCTGTGTTTGGGACTCTTGTCTGAAGCAGTGTGGATGTTCTAGTATAATCTTATTTATAAGGTAGAATTGAGATCATAGTAGTGGGGGGAAGGAAGCACCAGAGAACTAGAGGAAAGTTGTGTTTCATCAGTGCTCTACTGCACCCTGAATGACTCATTTCTTCCTGTGACCCCTCTTTAGGGGGATTCCAATTGTCTACAGGGACTAATTGGAGACCACTTGAGTCTCTAGTCCATGCCCCACCCACCCATTCACTTTGGGTATGATTTTGTTCTGGGTCTTTGATGCCTGCTACCTGATTCCATTGATACCTCATGATCACACAGACTGGTGGGCTTTGTTGAAGATTGTCAAATTTTTGACAGTACAAGGGGGTACTCTACAAAAACTGGAATTTTTTTCAAAGCTTTGTATGTATGTAAGTCTTTTTTACAAAGCAACCTTATCCTTCTTCAAATTACTCTCCATTGCATTTTATTTATCAAATATGCAATTCCATTCTTGGAAACATTTTTCAAATTCACCTGTTTGGATGGTTGACAACACCTCCCTCAGTTTTTTGTTTTGTTTTGTTTTTCTCCACTTCTTTTACTTTGTCAAACTGCTGCCCTTTCATGTCCCTCTTCATTCACAGAAACAAAAAGCAACCAAAAAAAAAAGTTGCACAGAGCAAGAACGGCATGTTGGTTTTTGCCCCAAACTGGCCCACTGAGAAGGCTGTGAGCAGGTGCTCTGTTATGGTGACAAAACTAGTGCCCGTCTGTCACAAATCAGGTTTTTATTATTGCACACTGCAAAACGATCTTTACAGAACCTCTAAATAGATAGCTTGATAAGCATTCTTACCTGGTGGAATGAACTCCAAATGCACTATGAGTCTACATTTTTGTTTGTTTGGAAGTTGATGAACATCTAGAACAAGGTTTGTCATCAATCGACATTTCATCTCTTTTGAAACACAAAAATCACTCGTACACTTGAGGTTTTTCCCATAGCCCTCCCTGTCCTATAAGCTGTGTGCAAAATCACAAGTTTTTGTAGCATTTTTCCTGAGCAGGAAACAAAATTTCACAGCCATCTGCTGTTCTCCTAAATCGACCATCACAAAAAATAAGATTCGAGAGAAACTGCTTTTCTGAAACGATCCGCTGGGCCCATAGAGTACCTTAACAGGTGATGCCACTGGGTGCACTAATTAAGAGCACATTGTTGGCCTACAGGGGAAAATGGGTACTATAAAAGTTCCACTGTGCCCAGCGCAATTCAGGTGTTTGGGGGGTACTCCCTTGTGTGATAGGGAAAATAGCATCTTCAGTTTTAAAGGACATTTCTCTTAATACTGGTTGTTGGATGCCAATGAGTCCATTCCATCACATAGTGGTCCTGTGTACAACTCAACAAAACACTGCCCAGTCCCGTACCAGCCTGACAACTGTCCATTTGATGAGCTCATCCTTGCAGCCATGGGTCATGCCACCCTGGCAAGGTTTTTTCTCTTTTCCACTGCCCCTGTCCTTTGTCAAGCATCGTCTCCTTCTCCAGAGACTGGTCTCTTCTAACCTGTCCAAGATACATGAGACAGTCTCACCATCCTTGCCTCTCACAAACATCTTTGCAGTACCCTCAATATCAGGGATTAAAAACATATGCATTTGTTATATGCATTTCTATAGCAAATTGCTCAATTATGTACGTGGCCCATTCTTCTGGTCAATTATCTTTTTACTAATTACTAATTTTAGGATCTTCCAAGTAGTAGTTATATTAACCATTTTGGCTAATAATATTAAAAAGAGTTGCTAATCTTCGCCCAAATCAATTTTATTATATTTTCTTCTTCCTTGTACTCAGTATTAATAGCTTATTCCCACACACGCAATGCTGATAGTATTACTCCAATTGCTTTCTCTATATATTTACAGATCCTAGCTTTCATATAAAGGAAAAGATGTACATACCATATAAAATCAATAGCAAAATGAAACAGAGGCAAACAGTTGAAAAAAAGCAGAAGATATTAAAAAAACTAGAACGAATTTAAAGTAGGTCAAAATGGAGAACAAGTGGTAAAGTGTTAAATTTTAACCCAACTATATCTTCACTTATCTCCTTTCCAATGCACTCCGTCTGGAAGTAAGATTATTCACATGCCTGTTAATGGTCAGAGGGGATTCTCCAGAGGCTGAATCCAGAAAGGGGCCCTGCGAATGGATTTTGGGTTTTCATTATCACCCATAGCCTTCTGCAAACCAGATGCTCAGACTGTAAGCACTAATACTGTGCCTTACTCCAGTCCTGGATTTATAATTTATCATCCTCAGATCACACTGGCTGGTGTGTTTCTTCCATGTGGACTTTGCTGACACATCACTTGAATACTTGCTTGTTTGAAGACAAACAAGCCTTTAAATAAAGTGACCGGATGTCTCGCTTTTTAACAATTTAACAACATCCCACAGCATTTTAAAATTAAAATAAGTGTATTACAATACTATTCTTGTGTTCTATGAAAATTTTTGTTGCTCCATATAGACCAAATTTTTAATCAAGAACTCTTCTGCCTCTCCCCTGGCCGCCGCCCCCTCCACCCCCACCCGGGCAATGGTGTCCCACTTAAAATGGTCACTTAAGACTGCAGACACTCTCCTTTCTGATACTGAGACCATCTGTTTGTTACAGAACTCAAGTCTTCAGTGATCTCTTTATGAGGGAAAGGAGCAAGTGAAGCCACATAATAAGAACTATTTTTTTTCTTAGATTAGGGCTACAATGAACTACAACATCTGTTCGTGTATCTTTGGGGTTTTTTTGTTTTCTATCTTAGGTTTATATGTCCCTGGTTCACTTCAGAGACATCATCGTCACCTTATTGGAGCACACTTGAGGTGCAGTGGTCAAGAATCAACCTTGATCACCTGCACCGAAGTTGAGAATTTTGAGTGACCACTGCTCTCCTTGAACATATAGTGCATGAAATAAAACACAGAAGCATCTCCCTTTTAAGATCTGACCACCCAGTGAAGAAATCACACAAGAAGCCAAAAGAAGTGAAGAAAATAGAAATTATGCTGGACAGGGGTTAAGCATAAAGTGAAACAATAAAATTAGGAGAGAGGACATCAACTGCTAGGGTGGGTTGAAATGTTAGAGAGTGTAACCAGTAAAAACCTGGTGGGAAAGGCAGCTTGATGAAAATCTTGTTTGAAAGGCTGGGAGGGAAACAGTAGGCCCTATTCTGATTGTTCCCTCTTCAGCTGGTCACCTCTGCACACTCAGACAGACCTCTCAACAGGGCTCTTGGCTTAGGGTCACAGAGCTAGGGCTTCTCAAAAACTTTAATTCTCCAGTGAGAAGGATGCACTTCCAAAGCAGGAAGGGACCTAAGTAGCCTAGTTACACACAACCACAACACACACACACACCATCTTCCACTGAGGGTGGGTCTAGAATTCACATGACCTCTGCATGTCTGCCCAGCCCACACCCTGCCACCACACTCCACGGGCTCCTCCAAAAT
>PVJH01041597.1:0-14832 GCA_004026705.1 Nesogale talazaci | reverse complement strand
CTGTTGTTGATTTTCTGACCATACAGAACCATTTAATATTTTTTGTATTTCTGGTTTTGTTCTTATGAATTCTTAATGTTTTCCTGGTTTGAAAATGCCATTACTTCTCCTTCATATTTTGTGGATAACTTTTATTGATATAGGATTCTTGGTTAGCAGCTTATTTTCTTTCAAAGTGTGATTTATATAATTCCGTTGTCTTCTTGCCTGCATGGTTTCTGATGAGAAGTTTGAGTTTATCCTTAATGATTTTCCTTCGTAGGTGTCTGCTCCTTTTTCCTTACCTGCTCTCAACATTCTCTCCTTTTTCTTGAAGTTGGATAATTTGACTACTATATATCACGATGCTTTCTTCCTGAGATCTAACCTATTTGAGGTTCTCTCTGCTTTCTGGATAGGAATTGTTTTCTCCTTTGTGATATTGGGGGGATTTTCTTTCATGAATTCTCTTAATACTTTATCTATAGATTTATTAGTTTCTTTCTGCTTCAGGACCATAGTGAGATCTGGAAGAGCAAAATTGTTTCTCTTCATGGTGTCCCACTTCAGTCTCTGGTTTTCTTGGAATTCTTTTGCTTTTTCAGTTGATAATTTCTCTAATTGACTGTGCTCTGAGTTGTTGTTTTCAGGTTTACAGATTCAGTTTTCCTTTTCTCCCATTCTATCTCATTGTTTAGTTTATGGTTTTCTTTAGGGTATGAGGATTTTGGTATCTCAAATTCTTACTTTGTTTTCAGGTATGATCCTCAGATATTTTTTATGATTTCAAACATCATTCTACTAGAATCGCTTTCCAGTAGTTCCAGGGCTTCTTTTCAGTGGATTCCTTTGGACTTTAGGTAATCTTTAATTGTCAGATTTTATTTTCTTGATTTTTTTTGTGGTTACTGCTGTTGACTATTGTTTATGTGGCATAGTAGTCTGGCTGTAAGTGGTGTGTAGACTTCTGGGTTTTGTAGTAGGGGTTGTCTCTTTGGGTTACAGAAAAAAGGTCTAGTATATGCTAGAAATCATGTTTTGTGGAGATGAGGAAGAAATGATAGAGTTCAGTATGTAGGCAAAGTGGTGGATAGGAGCATGAAAATAAGGTACAGTAAAGTAGTAATATGTAGTATTCTGAGTGAATCTAATAATTTTTTGTACACTGGAAAAGGGCATTTTAAGAGAAGTACTAGTACATGTTAGTTAATGTGGAAGTGTGTTTCACTAGGAGTTGTAAATGAGGATCTTGAGTGTCTGGTGGGTGGGGTAAGCAGAGAATCAAAGCTAGTATACTGATCAGCCTATGGTAAAGTAAATTAAGTATGTACAGGTTGAGGGGGGAAAGAAATAATGATGTCTATCTTTGGGGGGTGGTGGTGAGTAGTTTTCAGCAAAAAATCTTAGCTACTTGACTGAGGGCCAGTCTTCCAGTTTTTCCCCCAGAAACAGGAGTGGTGCCCTATTATTCTCTTGGAGAAAGGAATGTCCCACTTATTCCTGTTTGGTAGATGAATACAACTGTGGATTTGTAGTAAGAGACCTGTTGTTCAAAAGTGTATACTTATCAGCCTATGATAGAATGAAAGATGTGTGCACAGGTTGAGGGGAAAAAAGAATCAAAGATGTGTGCCCATTTTAAATTGGGACCCCTGAGAGGTAAAAATCCTTAGCTTCTTGTTCAAGGACTGCTCTCTCACTTTGCCTTTAGATTTTCCCCTCAATAGCAGAGCTTCATTCCCTATTGTGTTCATGCAGAAAGGAATGTGGAAGGAATATCTGGGCCACCTGCTTCTGTCCAGGAGAGTATAACAGGCACGGTTTTAAGTGCAAGAGATTTGCAATGGGGAGGGGTCCACAGATCACCCTATTAAAAAAATAAGCTTGAATTTGATTTAGGGGAAGCCTGATTGCTTTAGGATTAAGTGTATGAGATATTGTTAGATAGAAAGAAACCTGCCTAGAGTGTGTGTGGTCTGCCTGAGAGGGTAAGGAACCACCTGGGTTGCTGTCTCAAGATGAGAGTCCCTATAAGTCCCAAAGGCTCACTACTCAATCTACTATATAATAAAGAGAGAATACAGTAGCCAAAAAGAAATATGTACAAAGAAAAAAAGTGCTGCAGGTTTTATAATTGTTGCTTCCTTGGCTTGCAAGGAACAGCAATACCTCTGTCAGGTGTAGGAGTTAGGTGAGCAGGTAGGAGGAGTGGCACCAAGGGAAAGGAGTTGAAGTGACACTGAAGATCACTAAAAGTGGGAAATGACACTGCTTTTACTCTGAGGGATTCCACACCAGGCTGGCCACACAATCTAAGCTGGCCACGTGATCCAGGCTGTCTACACACAGAGGTCCCAGGGGTCAAAGAGCTAGGGATATTGGGTGGGCAAGATGGGACGTGGTTTATGGGACAGAAGCTGAGTGCTCTTAGTGTGCACTGGAAGCTGCTGGGAGAAGGGGGGACAATAAGAGAGGATGGGACTGTTTTGATGAGTTCTGAATTCTCTGAGAAGGAAAGGAAATTTATTTTTCTTCCCAGAGCAAGCAAATATACAATGAAGAGAAAAAAATAAAGCAATCTTGGAGCACCTAGTTTTCAGGTTGAACGTCTGATTTTCTAGGCAAGGACCTATAGGAATCTCTCTGGGATTCAGTTTCTGTCAGTGTTTGCTGGTCTAGCACCCATCTTCTCTTGATCACATACTTCTTTTCTTTTGTTTTATTTATATGATGAATTAGATTTATTGTTTTTCTAATGTTTAACTGTTCTTGCATACCTGGTATAAATCCCATTGATCATGATGCAAAATTTAAAAAATATTTTCTTGGATTATATTGACTGGAATTTTTCTATTGAGAATTTTTGAAGCAATATTCACAATAGAAATTCTTTATAATCTTCTCTTCTGGTCATGTCTTTACCTGGTTTTGGTATCAGGGTATGCTTAATTTATAAAATGTGTTTGAGAGTTTGCCCTCCTTTTTTATATTCTACAAGAGTTTGTTTAAAGTTAATGTCAATTCTTTCTTCCTTCTTTTCACTGCTCCTTTAGTTTACCAAGTAGGATTTTTGTCTCTTCTGACAATATGTCCACTGTATGTCAGACAAATCTAATCATCATTTCCTCTAAGAAGTATCCTGATTGCACTTCTTTTTTTGACTGCATTTCTTTTTTTAATGAATTTTTATAATAAATTTGCTAGAACAATCCTGTAATTCCATCTGATCAGCTCACATCAGAATGTCACTCTGAAGAAAATAATGGTGCAGTTACGTAAAGTTACTAGGAATTTTGGATAAAGATTTCTGATGGATATAAGTGCATATATATAAATGCAACATATCAATTTATATATTAATTATCCATTAATTTACTAATAATTATTTGAAGTAATAGTTCAATAAGTGATTCATTTAATCTTGAGAGAAAATAATGGATGTAAACAAAGAAGAAAATATAAACTTCATTTCATCAATGCAATGCCTCTGGCAATAAAAATAATCACAAGCTATAATAACTCTCAGTTTGCATGATGACTGCAGATAAGGTACCTGCTGACTTTTAGTTTGACTCAGCCTGTTTTGTCACCAAATATCCAGCAGTGTCTGCAATCTTCCTCATTTTCAGTTTTCTTTTTCTTTTAAATGAGTCATATTAACACTAGATCAGAAACTGTTCTTAGCCATCGGTATAAGCACATAGCTGTTAGATGTCCTTGAGAAGATTCCAGTTTCCGGTTCACAGTCACCCTCTGTTGAAAAGAAGGAAATACTGCTTGCTCCTGCATTATCCTCACAGGTGTTCTAAGGTTTGAGCTCACTGTTGCAGGATCTGTGTCAATTCAGCTTGTTGAAGCTGTTCCTCTTTTTTTGTTGCCCGTCGACTTTAACAAGAACTATGTCCCTCTTCAGGAATTTTCTCTCCTGAAAACATATCCAAAATATTTGAGATGATCCTCATTTCGTTTTCTTTTTTAATCATTTTATTGGGGGCTCGTATATCGCTTATCACAATCCATACATACATATACTGTGCTAAGCACCTTGCATACCTGTTGCCACTGACATCATTCTCCAAATATCTGCTTTCCACTTGAACCTTTGATATCAGCTTTTCACCCTTTCCCCTCACTCCCTCCTCCCCCACCAACTCTCAATACTTTATTATTATTATTATTATTTTGTCATATCTTGCACTGCCCAACGTCTCCCCTTGCCCACCCACTCCTCTGAGGGCCATCCTCCAGATAGAAAGTTATGTATAGATCCTTGTAATTGGTTCCATCTCTTTACCATACCTTCCCTCCATCCATCTGGCACCTCCATTCTCACTACTGGCCCTGAGGGGTTCATCTGTCCTGGGTTCCCTGTGTTATTGGTTCCTGTCTGTACCAGTGTACCTCATCCAGTCCAGCTGGATTTGTAAGGTAAAATTGAGACCATGATAGTTGTAGGGAGGAAGCCTTTAGGAACTAAAGTTGTATGCTTCATTGCTACTTCACTGCAGTCTGACTGGCCCATCTCCTCTCTATGACTCTTCTGTAAAGAGGTGACCAATTGCCCACAAATGGGCCTTGGGTCTCTACCCTGCTCTACCCCTCATCATAGTGATATGATTCTTGTTCTTTGATGCTTCATACCTGCTCCCTTTGACCCCCTCGTGATCACACTGGCTGGTGTGCTTTGTGGATTTTCCTAAGACAAAGCGGCACCCGGGGCAGCTTAGATCTGGCACCCGGGCAGTTTAGATCTGGTGAAGCAGCTTTGGGCCGCAAGCTTGAAAAGCTCCCTTTGGGCCTCCGCTCCAGGCAAGTTCCTGCAGTTGGCTCCTTGGGCTTCAGGGGCTTCAGGCAAGGCAAGCTGTGGCACAGATCGCAGGGAAATGGTGTGAGAGAGTGTCGGACTGCTTGCTTTGAATGGGGCCCCTGTAATGGCAGGGCTGGGTCCGCCGCTTGGAGGCTGGAGACGAACCAGGCACTGGTGTTGGGGGGACCCGCCAGGGGTAATCAAAACTGCTGCGGGTTGTGCCCCGCATCCCTGGGTTGCTACAGAGAGGGATGAGCACACCCACGGAGTCACTGTTAGCCCCTTGCACAAAGGGGACCGTGGAGCAGTGGACCGCTGCTGGGTGGTGGTCAGGTCTGCCGTGGAGTGCTCCACACGATGGCTGGCTGTCCTGTTCCTGGGGCAGAGCCCGGACCAGGCAGTGGATGCGGTAAGCCCTGGCTGCTGGCGAGGGACACAAAGGTCACTCAGCCGGCAAGAAAATCCCAGATATATGGGCCCAGATCCCGGGGGCTTGGGACAAAGCAGGTGCGGGACTTTCCATTCACCAGAACACTTCCACTGGACCTCCTGGAGCTCCCCGTATGGGCTGCTTGGCGCCACCTTGACCGGAACCCCCAACTGCACTTCTAAGATAGATCTGTTTGTTCCGTGTAAGTCCGTGGTATTTTTGACATTCTTTGCCAACACCATAGTTCAAATGCACCAGCTCTTCTTCCAGGTTTCTTACTCAGTGTCAAACTTTCACTGTATATGAGACAATTAAAAAATACCATGGCTTGGGTCAGGTACACCCTAGTCCTCAAAGTAACATTCGTGTGTTTTAATTGTGCTGGAGATTTATGCAACAAAATGAGTTTCTCACTGGTTCGTACTTTTTGCTGAGTCACAAAAGTTTTAGTGGGTTGCATTTTTGCTCTCATTAATTTGAGAAATTTTTAAAATTCCTTATTTTTTAAATTATCCAGTAGCTTTTAAGCAGTGTTGTTCAATTTCCATGTATTTGCTTGCTCTTACTATTATTGATTTCTAATTTTATAGTGTTGCGATCTCAGAAAATGGTCTACAGTGTTTTAATTTTATTAATACTTGCTTAACATATTCTAAATAATGTTCTAGGTGTACTAAAAAATAATGTATATTGTGTCATTTGGGGGCAGAGGGTTCACTATATGTCCATAAGTTTCATATTGTGTTATTTATTTCCTCTGTATCTTTATTGAGTTTCTTTCCAGCAAATGTGTGGAAAATAGAGTATAGTAGTCTCCTAGTATTATTATAGTATTATTTATTTCTCTCTTCAACTTTGATTGCTGTACTTTGAGGGTCTTTCTTTAGGTCTATGTTTATTATGGTTATGTCTACTTGCTCAATCATATTATTACCTTCTTTGTCTCTTTGTAAACAGTGAATCACTTAACCACTGTGCTACAAGGGCTCCTTCCCTTCTTTGTCTCATATTACAGCATTTACCTTGAAGCCTGTTTTACCTGAATTAAATATTGACACTCCTGCTTTTGCCAATTGCCATTAGTTTGATATACTTTAAAAAAAAATTTTTTTTTAATTTTAACTTGTTTTTATGTGTAATGTGTGTTTCTTATAAACAGCGTGTTAATGAGTCTTGTTTTCTGATCCATTCTGCTAATCTCTACTTCTTGACTGATGGATTTAATCAATTTATATTTAGCTTCAATATTGATAAGTATCGCCATCACTTTGTTCTTTGTCTTTTTGTGGTGTTAATGTGTTAATTGTTTCTTTGTTCCTCAATATTGTTTGTGCTGCTTTCTTTTTTTATAGATTTTATTGTCATATTTTGACTTCTGTTCTTTATTCTGTTATTCACTAGTTTTTTTGTTCTTTTCTACTTAGTTGCAATTTTATCATTTTCTTTGAGGTTATCTTAATTTTTAAAGTTTTCTTCTCGTGTTTAAGATAGTTTATTCTCTTGGGAATTCCTCAAATTTCTCTCTCCTTATGAGTTCGTTGTATTCATTGCAAAATGTTATCTGGGTTCCCTGTTTTCAGTCTTTTGTGTGTGTGTGTGGCGTCACTGCCCTGGTGGGAGTAGGAATCCCCACCTTGCTCCTGGAGAGCTGCTGCTAGATTTGAACTGTCAACCCTCTGGTTTGCAGTCCTGCACACAACCTCTATGGCACGAGGGCTCAGCTCCCTGTTTTCAGTCTTATAGATTTGTTTCACATTGTGTACTACTTTAAAAGGGTTAATTTCTAGCGGGTTCTCATATTCTTGGTTATCTGTCTTCTGTTGTTGATTCTCTGCACAAGTATCTTCCTTTAATATTGTTTGTAAAGTGGGTCTTGTTTTGACAAACTCTTTAAAATTTTCTTTGCTTGAAAATGTCCTTATGTCTCCTTCATATTTTGAGGCATAATTTTACCTCATTGTGCTGAATATTTTATGATTTATTTTATTTTATTTCTAGAGATTATTTTATCATGGGCTCTTAGAATAACCCATACATCAATTGTATCAAGAATATTTGTACATATGTTGCCATCATTATTTTCTAAACGTTTACATTCTTTTTGAGGCTTGGTATCAGCTTCCCTTTTTACCCTCACTCCCCCCACCTAACAACTCTCGTGAAAACTTGATAAATTATAAATTAGCATTATTTTCATATCTTATACCAATAGCAGTCTCCTCCCACACACATCTCCAATTTTTTCCCTCCTCCTCTTCAAACTTCCCCCTACTCTCCTGGTATCACTACTCCATTTCTGTTCCTGAGTGTTTTATTGACATGGATTCTGTGTGTTCTGAGCTCTTATCTGCACCTGTGTACATGCTCCAGTCTAGGTCACAGTTAAAGACAGGTTTAGGATCTTGATGGAGGAGGTACTCAAGGAACCAGAAGAATATTGTGTGTTTCATTGGTGCTATACTTCACCCTGGTTGACTCATCTCTTCTTTGAGATTCTTTTGTGAAGGGATGTCATATTGTCTACAGATGGGCTTTGGGTCTCTGTACTAAACCACCCTCATTCTCAACAATATGTTTTTTTTTATTTTATTGGGGGTCTTCTGATGCCTTCTACCTGAAACCATCAACATCTCATGATTGCACAGGCTGGTGTGCCTTTTCCAATGTGTTTGTTGCTTCTCTGCTAGATGACTGCATGTTTAACTTCAGGTCTTTAAGACCCCAGACATTATATCTTTTTATAATTTGGCACCATCAGCTTTCTTCACCACATTTTCTAGTGCACCCATTTTGTCGTCAGTGATTGTGCCAGGAAGGTGAGCACAGAATGCCAGGTTGTTTAGAGTAAAGTATGCTTGAGTTTCTCAGAGTTTCTCTTGAGTTTATCAGAGCCTCAACATCTTTCCACTTCCTCAATGAAATGTCAAATAAATATATGTACCTATGCCAGTATCGCTAATGAATTAACATAGTTACATAAGTGCACACCTATGTTTATACCTCAATCCATAACTTTGTTTCCTAGATCTTTCTTCTGTTTCCTTTTTCCTTCCTCCTTTCCCACCATCACACTCTCCCTTCTTTTGCCTCTTAGTAATTCCTCTCAGCTAGATTGCTTTTGATTCAACACCCCTACGATCTCTACATCCTCCTCATTGTTGATTTGAATCCCAGTTGTACCCCTGTCTGGGAGTTATTTTCTCACTGCTCCCTTCCCTCTCCTCCTCCTCACCCTAAGCTCCTGCAGAAACCTTGGTACCATTGCTTTCTCCTCAGATTGCTTCCCATGCCTATTTTATATAGATAGGCAGATCAACAATAATATAGACTTTACAAAAAGAAAACCAAAAATTGAATATAAAGGAAAAAGAGATAGATAGATAGATAGATAGATAGATAGATAGATAGATAGATACAATTTTATTGCATCAGCAGCATGGTGCACTTGCTTCATTAATAGGTTTGCCCTATGTTTGCACCAAAAAACAGATTTCACAGAAGTTGCCCAAAGACCTTGATGAAAAAGTGATGTCATTCTGTTCATTCATTATAAAACAAAGAAGGATCCATAACTATGACCTGGGAGATATTGGGAATATGGATAAAACACCTATGACCTTTGATCTTCCAAGCAACAGAACTGTGGCAAGTTTGAGAGACATAACTACTATTTTACTCAGAACCACAGGAAATGAAAAAAAAACATTTCCTGGACGACCAGGAGCAGCCTTAAAGAAAAAACCATCATTGCTAATTTGGGATACATTCAGACCTCATACATCTGATGACATAAAAAAAATTGACAGAGTCTTCTCAAGTTATAGACTTTGGTCATTATTCCAAATGGGCTTACATCAGCATTGCAGCCCCTAGATGTGTGTTTAAATAAACCTTTTAAAGACCATATGTGAAGTATGTGGCATGAGTGGATATCATCTGGTCAAGCCCAACTGACAAAAGTTGGAAATCTTATGAAGTCCAACATAGAATTAATAACAACGTGGGTTTGTGATGCATGGGGTGAGATCCAGAGGACATGGTTCAGTGTGCCTTCAAGAAATGTGGCATTCGTGATGTTTTGGAGGGCAGTGAAGACAGCACTTTGTATGCAAATGACAGCAGTGATGGTGATGGCTGTGGACTCAGTGATGATGACAATGTCTACACTGATAATCTCCCACCAGCTAAAACTGAAGCTCTGTTTGGACATACAAGTGAGAATCCAGTTTTGAAGGATTTTCACTCTGCTCTTTTAGCCTGGATGCTGATTGAGGCTAGTCGTTTTTGTACTTTTAAAGTTATTGTAAATATCATATTGTTTTGTTGTCCCTCTTTTCCACTTACAGAGCTAGTTTATGGTATTTTTAAAATCAAAGAATTTCAAAATCATTTAACCTATTGATGCTTCAATTAATGTAATTTTATTGGTATCTATTTTTATTTTGAAATTTACCAGTAGCTGCTGCATTTCCCACCCTAGACTTATATTTGAGTCAACTAGTTTCTCAGTTTTTTGGGTTAAATTAGTGCCTTGCCATTTTGGGGGGTTGGCTTGTACTTGAGTGTATATGAGTACACACACATACACGCTTGCACATGTGTACATATATACACATACATGTGCACAAACTGCAAAGTATACATATATTTACACTGAAGCATACAGACCTAAGTCAAGGATTGAACTTTCATGTCTAGTTGAGCTTGTTTATTCTGGCAGGTCTTTTTGTTTGTTTGTTTGTTTGTTTGTTTTCATTTGGGGGGGGGGCATCCCTGCCCTCTGGTGGTCGTGTGAGCTACCCAGCCTTGCTGCTGCTGGATTTGAACCACCAAACTAATGGGCCACAGTTGGCAGGTCTTTATTCCATATCAATAATTAAAAATTCAACAAAGCTGTGAGAACTAAAAGTTGTTTCATAATTCATTTGGAGGAAATTTTGTCTAGAATAAATATGAGGCTTTTGTCCTTTAGTTTCCCTGCAAATCATTAGCACATTTGCTCATGGAATATTACGTCACTCTTCACTGTGGTGTTTCATTGTGATGGGTAAGTTTGTTATGCCAACATGGCCACAGAAGATTGGTGGGTCTGTTGTGATGGCACGGCCAATGAACACACGGGATGAATTGAAGGGCAGAGATAGGAAGGGCTCGGTGAGTCTTGCCCTCTCTCTTGCTTCCGCATCTTCAGACCAGAGAGCTGCCTTGTTCGTCCTGTGCCTCGACCTCCAAGCAACACTACCTGTGGGACATCTAATTGTGGACTGTGTTGCTGTGAGTTGAGGTGCCTTCAAGCCCTACTTAACCACGCTCCCAGGATATACATCTCTTGGGATATACATCTCTTGAGCTGGGGACTGTTGGACTCTGTCTTCTGGCTGACTGTTGGCAACCTGCTTTGCTGTTTGCTGTCTGTGACCAGGGAGCCTGAATTGCTCTACAGCAGCCCTCAAGACTTGAAGTCTTCTAGTCTTCTAGTTGCCTCACACAAGTGACTTGCACCAAGCAATCTGTACTGCTTTATAGATAGTTAACTGTTTCTTACTTATCTTATATACCTTTCTCTATAAATAAATATATAAAAAGAATTACTAGTGTCCTGATTTTTATTTCTCTAAGAGAACCCTGCCTGACACAATAATACATGGTATATGCACTGTTTGAAAAAATTTTACATTTTGCCCTAAATTCCACATAGAAGCTATGGATATATGTAATATGCTTAAAATTATAGGTACGGCAGCAGTTATCAATGAAAATCAGTTCTACCCAGTTACTGTTATCCTTATGGGATTATTTGGGGCAGGATCCTAGGCTGTCAATATACAAAGGGTGGCCAGGAACTCATCAATAGGTCAGTCATCTTTTCTCCCACTTCTCTTTCCAACAGGAGTAGCAGATACAAGGTTCCCAATCTTGCCATTAATGTCAACTTCAACTAGTTGATGATAGGTAGGTAAGTAGATAAATAGATGGATACCATCAAATCAACTCTGACTGTTGGTTTTATGTAGAACAGAACAAAACATTGTCCTGCCTTGCTTTTCTTTGTTCGAGTTCATTGTTGAAGCTACTATGCCAAACCATCTTACTGAGGATCACCCTTCCTGGTCCTCTACGTCATCAGATAAGATGGTCTTCTCCAATGATGGATCCTTCCTGGTGATATGTCCAAAACAAATGATTCACACAACATTCTGCTGTAATACATGAGTTTTTCATTGGTTACTTCTTAAAAAGTGGATTGTCACATCAGCTTGTCTATCATGGGTTACCTTATGGTATTTAAATACCCTTGGACTTATCCTTCTTTTAAATCTCTAAATTTTGCTTTCTGGATCTTGCATCATTCATTATTGTTCTTACAAAAGTGCTAGGAAGAGAAGAACAAAGTAACTGCTATTTAACCTGCAGTTAAGAAAAACTTAAGGACTTGCATAATTATCTTCATTTTTCCACAGCACACCTTCCCATATGAGAAATGAGAAATGACCACACAGAGCACATACAACCTCCAAAAAAGTCAGAGTGAGCCCAGTATAGATAGCATATAGTGTTTTTTAAACAAGGAGAAATTGGTATCCCCACTGGCTTCCTAGATATCACAGGCTGAGCAAAGCTCAGCAAACTCCAGTAAATTGAGTTAGCCTAAAGACTGTCCTTATCCCAAATCAGTGGTTCTCAACTTGTGAGTCACAACTTATGGGGGGAGGGGGGGTGTCAAACAACTCTTTCACAGGGGTTGCCTAAAGCCATCAGAAAACACATATTTCCAATAGTCTTAGGAACCAAGACACAGCTCCCCTATGCATCTCCAGGCTGGTCTGCCCACATGCAGGTACGCCCACACATGAGTAGCCAGCATGATGACATCATTGTGCTAAACCCATCACATACACTTCGTACAAATATAGATGAGCGTGACAGAGTTGGTGCCATAATGTACTTATGCGGATTACTCACACATGTGTAGAGAGCAACTACTGGGTAGAGAGTAGAAAACAGCTACTGTGTTGGAAGCAGGAGGATTGGAGGTAAGACAACACTTCATGCCTTATAATTACCGAGTAAATGTAAAATTATGTACTGTAAAATCATCAACTACTGCAAAAAATATATATCTGTACCATGGGAACTTAATCTGATGCTTAATCTATATTCAACTGTGGTTGATCTGAATACTGCCTCCTTGTGATAGTAACAAGTATGTTAAAAAAAAAAAAGGTAAATCATAGGAAACTTTAATGAACTGTATGGACTGAACTATGCCATTTATCATCTTTTGTATTTTGTGGGGGGCATCACTGGCCTCTGGTGGGAATAGGAGGCCCAACCTTGCTCCTGGAGAGCTATTGCTGGATTTGAACCTCCAGTCCAGTGGGCCGCAGTCCTGCACACAAACACTATGCCACCGGGGCTCAGAGCAACTTTTGTATTATTAAAGCTATTCCTATATATTATTTTTATTAGCAAACCATCCATGACAATGGATTGTGTAGAGAAGAACATTAAGGAAAAAAATATAGTATTTTTTGCAGTATGATTTTACCTCAATAATTACAGCAGGAATTGCAAAAGTGCAGTGTGTTATTTATTGTGAAGTTCTATTAGCTGAATCTATGAAGCTGAACAAACTAAAACATCATTTTGATAAAAAGCATTGAGTTTTGCTGGCAAGGATACCAACTATTTTAGAAGCAAAGCTGATGGACTCAAGAAGGCCAGACTTGACACTGATGGCAAGTACCACAAACAAAACGTAGCAGCTATTGAAGCTTCATATTTGGTGGCACTCAGAATCACCAGAGCTATGAAACCTCACACCATTGCTGAGGATTTAGTGTGGCCAGGAGCCAAAGACATTGCTTGAGTTATGATCAGAGACAAATTCGTTACAAAATTGAGTGCAATTGACTTATCTTAATGTCCACCAAAGAATAGATTACTTGTTTGCTGATATTCTCAATCAGATAATCCAGGAAATGAAATCTGCTCCACTGTCAATAGATAGCATCCAGCTTGATGAATCCACAGACATTGCAAACTGTTCACAGATACTGGTTTACATGAGGTATATTGATGATGGCAATTTAAAAGATGAGTTTCTTTTTTGCAAACCTCTTGGAGCAACAACTACTGCAAGTGATGTATTTGACACAGTTGATTCATTTCTGAAAGCGCATAAGATCTCTTGGGAAAAGATTTGTGGTGTTTGCACAGTGCTCCAGCAATGCTAGGATGTTGATCTGGGTTTCAACGTTTCATACTGAATGAGTCACAAAAACTCATCAGAACTCACTGTATAATTATGATATTAGTAACAAAGATGCTACCACAAGATTTACAAGAAGTAATGAAAAGCATCATAAATTCTGTCAATTTTGTAAAGACAAACACTTTAAACAGTAGACTGTTTTTGCAACTGTGCAATGAGTTGGGTATGCCAAATAATGTTCTGCTATTTCATGCTGAAGTGAGATGTTTTTGGAGAGGAAACACTGAAAAATGTGTTTTTGAGCTTTGTGATGAACTCAAAATGTTTTTTAATCAGGAAGCAAGATCATCACAATTCCAAGTACTTTTCAATGATATAGGAGACCTAAAGAAAACAGCTTACTTAGTTGACATTTTGGTCATCTTGAATGAGTTAAATTTATCACTGCAAGGACCAAATGCAGCATGCCTCTATTTGTCTGAAAAGATCTGACCATTCCAAATGAAATTTCAGCATTGGGAAAAAAAATGATGAAATTAAAATTTACATGTTGCCTACCTTATCTGCTTTCTTTGAGGAACATGAGATTGAATCAGACCAAAGGGTTACAATGATAATTTCTGTGCATGTTTGCAGATGAAATTTCTGAAAGTATGAAAAGTAAAGTCATACTTTTCAAATTTACCTGACACCACATTTGCCAGAAGCCCATTCACAGTCAAAGTTGAATACCTGAGACAGCACATGAGAGATTCATTGAATTTATTAACAGTGATGCAGTGAGAACTGACTTTGCTACAATGTCAGTTACAAAATTCTGGATCAAGTATTTGAAGTCATATCCTGTTCTGAGTCTGTGTTGTGCCTTCTTCCAATTCCACCAACATATCTCTGTGAAACAGGGTTTTCCAGATTGTTGGTTATCAAGTCCAATTACAGAAGCAGATTTGTGGAAACTGAGCTTTGTTAATTGTTGAGTTGGATGTATCTGCACAATCTTTTTGTTTTGTTTTGTTTTTTTAAGTTAAAAAGTCAGCATCTTTTGGAACCAATATTCATGTGCCATGTTTGGAGATATTTCTAACCTTAGTTAAATCAATTTCTACCAAGGTCAGTAGATATTAATATATGAGAAATATAATATTCAATGTAAGAGTTCATGCCAAACATAAAACAAACTGTTGAACTAGAAATATTACCAAATTTTTACCTCTTCATCAACTTAATATTTTGACAGTTATTAGACTTTTCTGCAGATTGTTGCTGTTATTATTAACTACTGTCAAGTCAACCCCTAACTCATGAAAACAGCATTATATGCTGGTTTGTCCTCTGCCGCCCCTATTATTGGTAGTGAATTGGGCCACTATGATTTGTCAGAGTAATCAGCTTCTAAGATAC
>PVJH01041596.1:0-14856 GCA_004026705.1 Nesogale talazaci | reverse complement strand
TCTGTAAAGCTGAGCCTTCCTCTGATGTGGGGCTGTTTGACTTAGGCAAAGTTGTCGTAGAGAATCAGGTTCTATTTTAAGCAATCAGCAGAGATCAATATTGTACAGACATAAGCAAAGATTTAATATATACACACACACACACATATATATATATATATATATATATATATATATATATATTTCTGTAGTGGTGCCAGGGGCAGACTGGCCAAAGACCAAACACTCCCAAGATATTTACCCTTTTATCATTGTGCTTTTAGGGCCAGGTGTGATTATGAAGCTTTACCCAAAGATCAGAGGATGGAAATAGGGGTGGGTAGGAGAGGTAATTCAGTCACTTGGGGGGAGGGGGGTGGGAGAAGAGGACAGAACATTATGAGTGCTCAATAAATTAAAATAATGAGAATGATAGTCGTAGTGGTGATGAGATTTTTTTAAATTTAACTTTATTTTTTACTGTAAATTAGGTGGTGAGGGAGGCTACCTTTTGGTGATGATACCTTAGTGAATCTAATACTGAACATATATGGGGATCTCTCATATCCATTTGGATTCCTCTAAAGCACTTTAAAGCCAATGTAACTGACCAAGATAGGCTATAAAAATAGATCAGACACCCTATAAAAATACAGAGATCAGGATCCCAGGAAGGAATGGTAATCAGCCAACCATCCAAAAATGTCTTTAATGAGTGTTGGGGTGGGAAGGGTGAATTTCTTCCCCCCTTCCCCTCTTACCAGAAAGCACATGTAGATCACTCTTTTAATTTTTTTACTCAAAGGCTTTTAGGGATCAAACTCTCCCTCCCGGCGTGTCCTTGACATCGTTATGTTGGGAGATCCCAGAACACGGGGAGGGCTAGAATCTCACCCTACCCCCACGCCACCCTGTATGTACATAGCCACAGCCTAGCCACTCCTGACATATGTAGAAGCATCACTGAAGGGGAAGAAATCCAGCGCTCTACTCTGTGGAAAACCTTAGTGGAAAAACAGTTTAGTTATAGTGCTTCCAAACTTAAGAGGCTCTGGGTCTCTTTTTTTGGAGGGGGAGGAGGGGGGCATCACTGCCTCTGGTGGTCATGGGCATTACCCAGCACTGCTCCTGAGAGCCGCCGCTGGATTTGAACCACCAAGCCCGTGGGCTGCAGTCCCGCACTCAACCACTTACGCCACCGGGGCTCAGCCTGAATCTCTTTTAAAAACACAAATCCAAACTGTGACCATTGAGTCGAGTCTGAGTTTAAGACTGCTGTGTGGGGCCCTTCTGTATCTCTTACAGAGCGCTGGTAACACAGTGGGCTCTACATTGATCTGCTGAGTACAAAGTCAGGGATTCGAACCCTCAGAAAAATGATGAGCCGGCAGTCAGCTCTCATAAAGATTTAAAGTCAAAACAACAAACACGAAGATTTCAAGATTACGGTTCTCAGGAACCGTAAGGAGCAATTCTACTCCGTCCTGTGGGGCTGCTTTGAGTCAGAGTTGACACTATCGCAATGACTTTTCTGGATCTCCCAGGGTCCCCCTTACCTCTTTGGTGTTCCCCTATCTAGAGCATCGGATCCTGGTTTTTTGGCTCCATGGGATGCAGATCCCTCTTCCCAGGCCTTTTGCCCCTTCCCTCTCCAAAATAGACATGTGTCTCCACCCTAAGCTCCTATTCGCCACTTCACCCTTACAAAGTCCCATCCGTTTTTAGAAATCATGGTGACTCCTCATAAATTGTTCTCCTTACACGTACCCCATGTTCTCTGATACTACTGGGTCTTGGAAGTGCTTCCAGTCATCAAGGCGTCAAAGCCCTCCTAGATAAACCACAATGCTGGGAGAAGCAGAGGTGGAAGTGAGGCCCAGCAACCAAGCAATGTCTGGAGTCAGAAAAAGCCTAACCAGCACTACGATCTTTGCAATGAACTTGATTTATTGGTAAGAGTTGGAGGTGGCTCCGTTACAGCTGGGAATATTGCGGGGAAGTGTGGGAAGGAGCAGAGCACAGCAGCGTGGGGCGAGTGGGAGCTGGGAAGAAAACATGGCGGACTCATTTGGTATCCACACAGTTTGGCAGAGAAGCCTAGCCCCGATGACTGTCAGCGCCCGGGTTTCTCGGTTGGCGGCAGTATGGTAGGGCTGCTCATTGGCTCGCTTGAGACAAAGTCTTCCGTGGGGTGGTATGCTCAGCCTGTTTTCATTTCACCCTCTAGGCACTCAGCTTTAGCTCCGCTCCACCTTCCTTTTTTCTTTCCTCCCTCTCATTTTCCCCAAGTCCCCTGGCGTGGCCTCGATGTCCCAGATCCTCTTTCTAAGAGCTTGGGGGTGGGAGAGGCAGCCAGTGTTCCCACTTCAGCTGCAGGATGGCAACAGTGGAATGTTGGGGAGTCACACATTGCTGGGGTGTCAAATGTTGGGATGTCAGGCAGTGGCTTATTTTTAATCCATCACACACCGGGCCACAGCAGGTGACCACATGCAGAGAAGCCAAGCAAGGGATGGATGAGACAGGGTCAGAGTAATTGGAATGGGGTGGGTAACAACTTCAAAGGGTCAGGGAGTTTGGAACCATTCTGGGATTGGGGCTGGGCTCTCCTTGCCCCTTTTTTGCTGCCCATAAGCCTGGTCTGGACACACCCCTGGGAGGTGAATGGTGTGAAACAGGGGCTGGGAGAGAGGGTAAGTTCCATTCTCCTCCCACCAGTTTGTTGGTCAAAAGAGCTTCAAGTTTGGGATCGAGACATTCAGCGATGGAGGGAAGCGGTGGGACAGTGTAGCAGCCATGTATCACCAGCCTTCTGATGGAACCAAGCCACTGGTGGATGAGGCCATGGGAGATGAGGACGGGGTGCAGCTCTGGGCACCTCAGGAACAGTATCCTACCCCAGGTCACATAAATTACTACGAGAAATCCTTCCTAGGATGCTCAATAAATAGAGATTAAAAGGTCCCTGGAGTTGGGGATATGATCACCCTCCACGAGGGAGGAGGTTGCTTTCTGCGACCCGTCCTCACTCTCCACCCAATTCCAGCGGGTGGCAGCGCTGGGACCAGGTGTTCTCAGGCATCAGATGGCTGTCTATCCTCATTTTGTGCCCTCCTCCCATCCTAGTCCTGTTACCTTTGGTTCTGAGACCCCCTCCCAGGGGTGGGTGAGGGAGAGAGAATTCCTCCCATGTAGCCAGCCCAAGTGTTCACAACAAGGCATCTTTCCGCCTCCCTCGGCCGCAGCCAGCTCTCAGCTCCTCCAACCCCAAAGGACTCAGCGGTAGCCATTCTCTAAGGGAGTCGGGGGGGAGGGGAGGAATCTTAGGGAAGGGAGTGTGGTTCTTTCAGAACTCGATCTTGCAGGCGGGGAAGGACTCATCCTGCATGACCACCGTGCTGCTGCTAGCCAGGACCAGGACGTTGAGTTGTTGCTGCTGCTCGTGGGTCTGCTGGTACCACTCACGGGTCACCTCCGTGTCATGTGTAGGGATCAGAGTCACCTAGGCGGGAGATGAGACAGGCCTGAAGTGAGAATGGGGGGTGAGGGAGATGGGGCATCTGAGGGCCTCCCCAGACACTGCTGCCCAGGGGAAGGATTCAGTCCTCGGGAATGTGTTCCCCTGTTGCCTCTGAGCAAGCTTCGACCAGATTACCTCCTTTGGGGTCCCTTGATACTCACCTGAAGATTCTCCCCCCACTGGGCCTTGCCCTCCAGCAGGGCATCCAGTACGGCCCGGCTTGGCTCGCCATTGGCTGGGTCATTCCCACTGACCACATAGTAGGATGCACGAACTCGTCGGAAGAAGTCTAGGTCCGCAGTCTTGCCACTGCAATGATTCGGGATATAGGCGAGATCCACATACACAGGGGCACCAGAGCCACCCTTGGAACCCAAGGCTGCTGAAGAGACAAGCCAGCACTCATTGTAGCAGGCAGGGAGAACACGGACTCTGAGCTGCCACACCCAGTCCCGGCCAGCCCTCCCACTCCTCCGCGTGCCCTCACTGACTTACCGGCTCCTGCCTTGAGTCCATGGACCAGGCCTTTGGACATGGGACTGTGGCCATCCTTTTCCTCTCCGGGGGCCACCTGGCTTGGGGTGCTCCGTGGTCGGAGTGGGGTCCGGGATGCTCGGTCCGCAGGCCCTTTACCGGGGGTGGGTGAACGTTTCCCCCGGAGATCTAGACGCCGTGCTGGGGAGGCTGGCTTGGCCCTGCCAGGAGCCTTGCGCCCCACTCGCCCCTGAGCCTTCTCCTTCTCTCGCAGCCTCTCCACCCGCCCAGACTCTGAGCTGAGCCCCTCGGGGTCAGCCATGCACACGTCGGGGCGAGGAGGGGATGGACGGGGGTCTGGCTGAGGTATAGGGGGTGGGTCATGGCCAGGACGGGGATGGTGGGTTCCGCTGACCCCCCCGGCTTTGTCCACAGGCAGGAAGTCCCCGTCTTCATCTGAGTCGAGGGCCGCCTCCGCTGTGATGGACGGACACTCCTCCGTTTCTGGAGGGACGTCAGAATCGGACTGCGAGGAGCCTGAGTCACTGGCTGATGTTGGGGGGGTCTCATCGGCCACAGGGCATGGGCCCCCTGTTGTCCCTGGGCCCCCCGCCCGGCGTCTCCCCCCTCTCCCTACCAGCCGGGCTTCCTCAGCTGATCGGTCACCGTCATCTGTGGATTGAGGCAAGGGGGGGTTCAGGAAGGATGGGGAGAGCTCCCCACGGTAGGGCCGGGGCTCAACAGCACATCCCTGGGGCCCAGCCTCAGGCTCAGGGAAGACATTGCCCAGGCGGTCTTCGGGGACCCCTCTGGGGCACAGCGGCTGCTCAGGGGACAGCAGCGTCTGGGGCCGGATGCCTCTCTCGGCTCCTTCAGGCCAGGCCCCACGTTCCCAAGCAGGGCAGGCCCCTGCCTCTTCCTTCTGGAGCCCGACCAGACCTGTCCCGGGAGGTTTGGAGCTGATTCCACTTGGGCCATTGGCTGCACAATCCTCAGAGGGACCCTGGAAGGGGCTTGGCGTCTTGGTGTCCACCCCCGGGCACTCCAGGCGGCAGGGTGACGTGCCATCCGCCATGTCTCCAGGCAGGTGTAGTGGAGCTGGAGCTGGGGCCAAGTCCAGTGAAGCTGGGGCTGCTGGGCTCAGAGGAGTGAGGTCCCAGAGGCTGTGGGCCGCGGGTTCCATTCCTGAAACCAGCTCTTCAGACCCCTGCTCCGTCGCCTGTGGACCTGGGCCTGGAGGGAAGCGCTCGGCCACGCTGGAAATCACAGGTGTGGTGGCCTCGGAGGAAGAGCCCTCCGACAGGGCTGGCGAGGCCGGACGGGGCAGGCTGGAGAGGAGGGGGGCCCCAGGAGAGCTGGGCGAGGGGAGCTGGGGCAGTGATGAGTCCAGGCTGGGGGCCTTCGTTACTTCTAGGTACTCATCATGCCGGGCTCTGGTGGGGGGCCCCGGAGCCAGAGCCAGAGCACGGTCCCCCGAGAAGGCCAGGGAGCCACAGGGTGCAGAGCGGGGTTCAGCTGGAGAGGGCAGCTGTGGGGGCGCTGGCTGTAGTGAGGAGAAGCCAAAGGCCGAGGCAGGGAAGTCCAGGCAAGGCCGGGCAGGACCTGGGGGTGAGCCCGAGGGGGGGCTGGGGTGCGCCTCGGTGGTGGACCACAATGTGGAGGGCCCTGCAGGGGCAGGGTGGGGGGGACTTGGGGACTGGGCCTCTTTCTCTGGCTGCTCCCGAGCCCCCTTCTCCAGCTCAGAGTCGCTCGTGCTGTCGTCCCAGGGAGCCCGGCCTGCCTGCTTGGGGGGCAGGGGCCTATCTGGGCAGCAGCTCAGGATGTCATCGCAAAGCGAGGGGCCTGGGCCTTTGCCCAGGGAGACAGGAGCCCGGGGGGGCACTGCAGGCGGTGTGGGACTGGGTTCCACACTCGGCCCTGGTTCAAGCTCCTGTCTGGGGGGCACAGGGGGCCCCGCCAGGGCAGCGTAGCTGAAGGCCGGAGTGTCAGATTGGAGGCTCTTGGGCGAGACCGGAGAAGAAAGCTCCTTCTCTGCAGATGTGTTTCGGCCGGCGGCCTCCTCCTTGGTTGACATGCAGGGGGGCCAATCCCCAGCGGCTCCGAGCGGAGGCTCCCGAGTGGGGCATGCTGGGCCGAGCCCCGTCAGCATCATCTGCTCGTAGATGTCTGCGTACTGAAAGCTTCTCTCATCCGGGTAGGGCGTGGGCTCTCGCTGCTCCTGCTCCGTGGGCTCAGGCTCCTTGGTGGCATGGCTCTTGACAGTGTCCGGGATCTTTGAGCTGCAAGGGGTGCCATCACGAGCCCCAGCCGCCCCCTCTTCTTCCGTTTCCCCTTCGGCCTTTCGGTAGTCCTTCCCCAGCGGGGAGTACGGCCCACCTTCCAACTCAGCCGCCCCCTCCTGCACGGCGGCCACCACGCTGTCATACTCCGCTGTGCCCCAGCAGAAAGGGGCGGGAGTGAGGGGCTCTGGGGCAGGGCTGGGGGGAGCTGGAGCTGGAGAGAGAGGTGCAGGGGGCAAGGGTCTGTCCTTGGGCACCCATGGTGGGATGTCAGCCAGCCAGGAGGGCGTGGTGGGCTCTTTCCTCGCAGGCGGCACGGGCTTAGACTCTGGGCTGGGGCTTTCTTGTCCTGGGGCTGGAGGAGCCCTGGGTCCCCCCATCTCGGGTGGAGAAGACGGAGGGGAGATGATCTCAAAGGGGGAGTGGGTCAGCTTGTCGTCCTCTTCTGGTGGCAGCCCCACTGGCGATTCAGCCAGCCAGCGCTCCACCTCCAGCCCCTTCTGGGACGAGGCCTCCTGGAAGCCCTTGAAGTCCGAGGCCCAAGGGCTCCGAGGGGTGTGCTCCAGTGGGGGTGCTTCTTGCTCCTCATCTGGCCCCTCATCCAGAAAAGTGCTCTCCCGCTCCTCGGGGTAGCGGGGGCGGGCCCCCTGGCCATCCAGCTCATGGGGGAACCAGACTTTCCTCTCGCAGCTCAGCTCCCTCCAGTACCTGTCCTCTTCCTCTCTGCCCCTCCAGTCCTTGTCCTCCAGCCCAGGAGGTGCGGCCTCCCACGCCTGGGCAGTCTCCTTCTGTTCTCCCACAGGCTCTCCCCTGCTCAGCGTGGTTTCTGGCCACTCTGGGACCACGCCCTCCTCCTCCTTCGGCGGCCGGGATTTCTCCTCTTGCTCTCCGGCCCGGCTCTTCTGCACTGGGATCTCGCCCAGGTTCTCCTGTGCCGCGCTCTGCGCCTTTCCTGGGAGTTTGCCTGGGAGGGTTGTGTCCTCTGGTGTGCCGGGTGCATCGTCCTGCCTCGGGCTCGCCTGTCCCCACTGGCCTTCCTTTCCTTCCGGAGCCTTCTCTTTCTGTTCAGCGTCCTTACTGCTTTGTCCCAGGGCTGCGTACTTTTGCTCTAAGGCCCAGTACTTTTGCTCCTGAGCCTCCTCTGTCCGTTCAAAGGCCGGGCCCTTTGGCTCCGGGACCTCGTCTTCTGGAGCCTTATCTCTTTGTTCAAAGTCTCGGGCGTTTTGCTCTGGCTTTTGGCCTGTCTCTTTCAGCGCCTCGTCCTTTGGTTCGAGGCCCTTGTCTTCTTTTTGTTCCAAGTCAAACCCCTTCTCTTCCAACGCCGCGTCCTTCAGTTCCAGAACCTTGTCTTGCTGTTTTACATCTGTGTCTTTCAGTCCCAGAGTCTCATCCTTCTGTCTCAGGGCAGCGTCTTTTTGTTCTGAGTCTTGGCCTTTCTGTTTTATGGCTGTAGCTTCTGGTTCCAGGGTCTTCCCTTTCTGATCCAGAGCCTGGTTTATTTGTTCAAGGTCTCTGTCTCTTTGGTCTAATGTCTTCTGCTGCTGTTCCACTGTCTTCTCCTGTTCTTCCCCGGGCTCGTGTTTCTGACTGATGGCTAGATCCTTCTTCTCTACGTTAAGATCTTTCTGCTCCAGGGTTCTGTCCTGCTGTGGTGGAGCGGCCGCGATTGGTTCACGCACATTGTCCTCCTGCTCTGAGGCTTTTTGGTCTTGTGACCCCAGGACTTTATCTTCCCTTTCCCTGGCCATGCCCTCCGTGACAGGACTTGGCAGAGACTCGGGACTCTGGGTGGGAGAGCTATCAGGTGTCAGAATGTGTTCGCCAGGGCTTGTGGTCACTCTGGAGGTCTGTCTCTCATCGCTTGAGAGTGCAGAGCGAGAGAAGGAGTCCGACGGGGGTTTCCTGTCAGGGCTCTCAACTGCGATGTCTGGCTGTGAAGAATACCCAGGGATGGTCTCTGTGGGAAGTGCCACTGTGGCTGGATGGGGCTGCTGACCAAAAGCAGGGGCCAATTGGTGAGAGGTGTCCTCACTTGGCATTAGAGGTCCCCTGTCTTCCTTTCCCAGGCTTAACTCCCCAAACTGGAGAGTGCCCAGGTTTTCTGGAGAGAGCTGCTTCGAAGAGATATCCAGAGATGTCTCCTTGCTGGGGCTCTCTTCGGAAAGGGAAAGTGACCGGGTGTCTTCTGGAGACGTCTCTGGCCAGAGGTCTTTGTGCAGGGGCTGCCCTGTCGGGCCACAGGGAGACCGAGGGCTGGGCTCTTGGTTGACAGTGTCTGGGGAGACAGCGCTGAGGACGGAGAGGGAGTCTGCATCTTCAGAGGAGAGGCCTCCATCCGAGAACCGCAGCCCCTCGTCTTTCGGAGGCTGTCTAGGTTCTTGGAGGGGCGTCCTCACATCTCTGGAAAGGGCTGCTTCTCCCAGCACCAGTCCTGTGGGCTCTCCTGCCTGGGCCGCCGCTGCCACCGTCTCAAACACGATTGCTTTGTCCTCCTCGGGCAACAGTTGGATGGTACGGCCTGTGTGGCCCGCAGCGAGGCTGAGAGATGCTTCCTGGGCCTGGGGACTCCTGGGCGGAGACTCCTCCTCCACCGCCTTCTTGAGTGTGTCCTCGTCAGGTGTGGGCCTGGCTGTCTCCCCTGGCGCCTCTTCCTTGCCCACGCCCGGCGTTCTCCGCGTGTCAGCCCAGGGGCCGGCTTCTTGAAAGCCTTGGGGCTCAGACTTCTCTTCCACTGGAGACTGATGGAAGGGCGTGTGAGTGGCGCTGGGCGGGCCCGAGGGGGGCGGGGAGGCCATCTTGACTGTGCTGTCATCTGGGCTGAGGCAGCGCTCCTCCGCCTCGCCGGGGGCTGGCTCCCCGGGGAGCAGGGCATGGCCCGGGGGTCCGTACTGACTCTGCAGTGCCTCGGGCGGCGGCCCCCCAGCCGCTCGCTCCTCTGGCCCTCTCAAGGCTTTCCCTGCAGGCAGGCTTCTCCCCGCTTCTCCTTTCCTCTCCGCCTCCCCGGGCACGGAGAAGTCCTCACAAGGCGGTGACTTGAAGCCCTTGTCTTCTTCCAGGGAGGAGGTGGGCGAGATGGTGCCGGCCGACGGCACGTAGTCCAAGCCCTGGGTGGCTTCGGTGCGCGAGGAGGGGATGCTCGTGACCGTGTCGAGCAGCAGCGAGCTCTTGCCCGTCTCCTCGGTCTGGGGCGCCGTCAGCGAGGCGGCCGACTGGTCCTCGGCCACGGACGTGGCGAAGGAAGACAGCTTGTCGCACTCGGTGATGGAGGTGGCGGACGACACGTGCTCCTCTTCGGCCAGCGGCGCCGCCACCATGTTGGCCGGGTAGGGGAGCTCAGCCTCCGGCGCTGCGTAGCCTGGGCTGGGGGCGGCCGGCGCCGCACTGTCCGCCGCCGGCTGCCCGGCCTCGAAGGGGCCCGCGCCTTCGGGCCCCGGGGGGAGGTCGTAGGGGCTTGGGGGGAATCGGGGTGGGGCCGGGCGCTCCTCGGGCTCCTCGTGGATCTCCTCGTCCGAGATGGTCTGCTCGGTCTCCGAGTAGCCGGGGATGGTCTCGTCCTGGATGTAGGAGACGTGCTCCGTGGCTCCGGCGGGCGGGGCCAGGCTGCTGAGGAAGGAGGCGGTCTCCTGCTCCGCGCCCTGCCCGGGGACTCCCGGTTCCCGGCCTCCGAGGGCCTCTCTGCCCCTCGCGGTAACCTTCAGGGCTGCCTGCATATGCTTTTGGTAGAAACTCTCGGCCTTGGTCTCCTCCTCGTCCTCGCCTTCGGAAGGGGGCACCTCTTCCATCTCTTCGAACTCCGCCTTCTCGATTACATCCTCCTTGACCTCGGGCTCGCTGTCCTCTCTGGCCTCGGCCAGGCGCCCCGCGGCTTCCCTCTGCTGCTTTTCCTCCCAGGTGTGGTTCTTATCTTCCAGCTCGGCGCCAGCGTCGGGACCGTGGGCCTTGCCGCCTTGGTCCGCGGGGACGTTTGGGAGCCCCTCTTTCTCCAGCCTGGGCTCTTCTGGTTCGGGGCCTGAGGCACAAGGCAGTGCTCTCTCGGTGGCCGTGCTCGGGGGTTCCTCGTCGGCCGTACTGGGAAGGAGTGCTTTCTCTCCTGGTCCCCCGGCCCTCTGCTCAGCCCTCTCCTCCTGCTTCATCTCCTCAAAGTCCTGCGTGAGGTCCTCTGGTGAGGACAGGGCTAGCTCCCTCTGCCCGGTGACCGGCGCCAGGGGGATGGAGCCCTTTGGCGCTGCGGGTGTCCGGGGCTCCGGGGCAGAGAGCTCCTTCTCTGCTCGGGCCCCTCGGTTCTTGTCCGTCTTGACTCTGGCCGGGGCCTTGGCTTTGAACAGGGTCTTGCGCACCTCGGGGGTGAAGGGCTTCAGGTCTGGCTTGGAGAGCTTCTTGAGTTCAGCCTTGGTGTCCTTCCTCTTCTCCTCCTTTTTAGCATCCTTCTTTTCCTCCTTCCTCCCTTCGTCCTTCTTGAACTCCTTCCTCTCCTTTTTGATCTCCTTTTTCTCCTTATCCTTCTTCTCGTCCAGCTTTGAGATCTTTTCCTTCAGGTGCTTCTTCCCCACTTTGTCCTTGATCAGCTTTCGCTTCTCCGCCTTCAGGGCCTCGCTGGTCTCTGTCCTCGCCCTCTCCGGCTTGGCGGGCTTCTCGGGGGGCTTGTCAGCGGCCTCTTTCGCCTTTTTCTCCGTCTTCGCGAACTCCTTGGCCAGCTCGGACCGGGCCTCCTTGGCTCCCTCTTCGGCCACCTCCTCCCGTTTCGCCAGCTTGCTCACGGCTGTCTTCGTGGTGGCTTTGAGGCTCTCCTTGCTGTCGGCCCGCTGCTTGATTTTGCTGGGCTTGAGGCTGGCGGGCACGGCCCCCGCGGCCAGGTCCTTCTGGGTGACCACAGGGTACCGCAGGAAGTCCAGGTGCCGCAGTTTCTCTAGGCCCTCTAAGATCTTGTTTTGAGGTGCGTTCCCTGGAAAGAGCACACGCACAATCTTCTCGGTGGGGTTGGCTGGCAGCCAGACCACCAGGGCAGTGATTGAAGTCAGGTAGGGCACCGAGATCTCTGCCTCCTTCCCATTGGCCAGCACGATGCCTGTTTTGGCCTTGCTGTTGCCCGCCCACTTCTGCATGAGGAACTGCATCTCCTTGCTGTCCTTCACAGGGTTGAGCACGTACATGTCCAGCCGGCCGACGCCCATTTTGTGGAAGAGCGTCAGGGGCTCAATGGTGTTGCTGACCACCCGGTACAGGGGCTCGGCCTGAATGCCCAGGCGATTTAGGTGCTGCAGGGTGAGGCAGGCCTCTTCGATGCTCCGTTTGGCCTTGCGGGAAGCATCGGGCAGCCGCAGTTTATCGGGCACGTTGAAGAAGACCACGCCGAGCTCGGGAGAGATGAGGTTCTTCACCCAGTCGCTGTAGCTGCTGGAGCCCTGGGACTGCTCCTCCTCCAGCTCGGCCACTTTGCGCTGCAGGAGTCCATTGATGCCTGGCAGGTTGTCCGCCCCGATGTGGGTGAGCAGCACGGAGTCAATGCGGTCCAGGTGCCGCACCAGCTTCCAGAAACAGGACTTGCGATCCGAGCCGCCATCCACCAGGATGTTGAAACCATTGACGGCAAAGAGGGCCGAGTCCCCACGGCCACCGGGGAAAATGTAGCAGCAAGGTTTGGAGAGCTTGAGGAAGCCCCCTGAGGTGGGGGGCTCTAGGAGGTCAAAGGGGGACGGCACATCTACGGTCTCAGAGACGTACTCGGAGAACTCGGCCACACCATCCATGGTGGGCAGCGTGGGCTCAGGGTTTAGCCGGAGGCGCAGGGTCTCTTGGGAACTGGATAGTCCCAGATGGCTCCAATCACCCTCCCCTAAGCAGGACACGGTGAGGAAGGCCTGGATCGCGGGGTCTCTATTGCTGAGCAATTGAGCAATCTGGAGGAATGGGAGATAGAAGCCTGATCAGGTCCCCGGGGCTGACCCAGTCTGCAGCCTGTGGAGGTGAGCTCCCATCTTTCTGGAAGGGCTTCCAAGAGCCCTGCGATACATGGATTCCCTTCCCAGCATGCTTTCCCACAGCGCTAGCTGCCCACGTCCCCTTCATCCTCGACACACGGCCATGGCACGTACCTCGGGGTTGTGAAGGACCTGGGCAAAGTTTTGGTAGGAGTAGGTGCCACTCTGGAGGATGAGGTCGCCCCCTGGCTCTACACTTTGCCCACTCAAGATCAGCAGTTTGTGGGCAGATGGGCTGCGGAGGAGATGGTGAACCTAGAAGGGACAGAGGGGGGCCATCAGTGCTGTGGGGGAATCCAGGGAACATACCGGCACTCCTTCAGGGTTACAAAGACACGTCCTCCACTGGGATCGCCCTGAACGCTCCTAGAATGGGGTTGGAGATTGTAAAGTAGCTTAGAGGGCAGAAAGGAGACAGCTCTAAGCCAAGTGCAGGAATTCTTCCTGATGGCAGTAGTGCTGATGAGGGGGAGGCACAGTCCTCCCAGCATGCCCACTTAACCTAGGCCCCAGCCTTACCTCGGAGCTGATGCTGTCTGCACTGGGGTTGACCAGGATGACGGTCTCGAGGGTCTCGCTCTGGTGACAGAGGGTCCTTTGGCCTGAGGGAGAGATGTCAGGTTGTGTGTTGGAGGGAATGGGTGTGGACTACGATGGGGTGGCATCGTGCAGGACTGCGAATTAGGCTGTCACCTTGGACGCAGATGAGTGAGTGAGGGCTAGGAAATGGCTCCTCTAGCCCTTCCCTCTCAGGGTTTTCCACCTCCCACACTGAGAGAGGAACCCTGGTGGTTATGTGGTGGCCTGCTACACACAAGCTCAGTGATTCGGAACCACCAGCCACTCAGGCGCTTTCTCTCTAGTAAAGAGTTACAGTCTCAGAGACCCAGAAAGGCGGTTCTGACTTGATGGCAATGAGTTTGGCTTTCTCTTTTTTTAGTTTCTCCCATACCATACCATCTTTTTTCCTCTTCCCTTAATCTGCCACACCCTCTGCCTACCCAGTGCCCACTTGCTGCCGCACTGCGCCCCCCCCCCCCGCCCCGCCTTGCCTAGAACTCTGCTTCAGTTCGCCTTGTTGACAAGAAGCCTTTGTCCCTTTCACACACTGAGCTCCTGGTGCTGCCTGGGGATGAGGGGCTCAGCTGGAGGGAGGGCTCCTGGGACCACGATCCTCGCTCTGCTTCCTCACTAGCTTGTGTCTGTCTTGGCCTTCCATGCCAGCTGAATGCCTGGAAATAAGGAGCTGGAAGCTTCTGTGAGTCTGTGTCTCCCACGTCTACTCTTTTCCTCTCTCTCTGTCCATTCCCATTCCAGAAGGCTCAGAGGGGTCTGTGCTGTCTAACCTTAGAGACTGTACAATTCAAAGAGTGGAAAGAGAGTGACGACTTCCTATTCTGTTCTCTGGCCCCTCTGAAGGAGCCCTGGTGATACAGTGGGTTAAGCACTGCCCTGCTAACTAGCAAGGTCAGTGGTTCAAATAGCAATTCCATGAAAGATGAGACTGTCTGCCCTGTAAACATTCAGTCTGGGAAACCACAGGGAACCGTTCTTCTCTCTGTCCAAGTCTGTACTCTCTGCCTTTTTATTTATTTATTTAGGCATCACTGCCCTGGTGGTGGAAGTAGGAGGCCCAGCCTTTGCTCCTGGTAGCTGGAATTGAACCTCCATCCCAGTGGGCCGCAGTCCCGCGCACAACCACTACACCACCAGGGCTCAGCCCCAAGTCTTTACTCTCATGCACGCGCTCAGTTAATACTGTTTCCTCCCAAAGGTCCCTCTTCCCACCTCATACTCTCCAGGCTCACTACCCCACAGCACGCCCGTGTCAACCGTTTCTCCTCTCACTCTCGCTCCTCTCCCATTCTAGCCTTCTACCATGGAGGTGGGGGCCTAGGAGATCACAAAGTCGAGGTCCATATGTAAGAAAGAAGACATTCAGAGACTCCCCCAGCTCATGGAACAAGGCAAGGCATCCCGAATTCCCTCGCTCCCTTCTCCAGACTCACGCGCAACACCGTGCAATTCAGCAAAGTAAGCAGTGGCAGAGTCAACGGAACGTGGTGGAGGGCACTGCCACCCCTCCTGGGGGCTTTCTTCTCCCCACCCTGCCCCAGCTGCAGCACACTGTGGAGCAGCCTTACGAACCAAGGATAAAAAAGACGACTTTGGGAGTAGGCGGTCTGTTGGATATTGGTTCACAATCCATCCCCTCCCTGACCCTCTTCTGGGACCCCAGAGAGCGCTTGGGGCCACAGTTGGAGGATTCCATCCGGTAGACTTGGCAGCACAGGGCTGCTGGGGGGCTATGGGGGCTGCAGGAGAGTGAGCTATGGGGGGGGGGTGGTTAGAAGACCACATTCCAGGCAGGCCAGATGCAGCCCAAGAGGAGTGCAGGCATGCTCTTCTGTTAATTTGGGAGGCTCGGAGTCACCTTTGAGGATGAGAGCCACCTCATGGACAGGAAGGGCAGAGCTTGGGTAGGTGAGGGACGGACGTTAGGGTTCAGGGAGTGGCCAGCCCACATTCAAATTTAGAAGGGCAAATTTAGAGCGCCGGCCCTCACACGAGGTCACATGTTGGGTCAGGAAGAGGGTCATACATGTGGTCCAGGCCAGTTTGCTTT
>PVJH01041595.1:0-14928 GCA_004026705.1 Nesogale talazaci | reverse complement strand
TTTTTCCACTCCCTCCCTGTTCTCCCCTCCTTCACGAACCCTTGATAATTTATAGTTAATATAAATTTTGTATTATATATTATATACCATTTTGCCATAGCTTACACTGTCTGATGTCTTCCTTTGATCACTTCCCTGTTGTCCGTCCATACCCCAGGGAAGAGGTTATATGTAGATCCTTATAATTGGTTCCCCCTTTCTACTCCACCTTCCCTCCATTCTCCCGGTATCTTACCACTGGTCCTAACGGGGTATTTGTCCTGGATTCCCCATGTTTATGATTCCTATCTATACCAGTGTATCACCTCTGGTCTAGCTTGCATTGTAAGGTAGACTTCAGATCATGATATGACTCATACTGACTCTCCAAGGCAGAAGAGAACAACAACCCCTGAGGTTTACAGGTTTCTGAGTCTGTAAATCTTACAGGTGCAGGCCTCATCTTTCTCCAAGAAGCAGCTGATGGATTTGATTGTTGACCTTGTTAGCAGCTCAAAGTGTAACCCATTATGCCACCAGGATTCCTCATTCTTCAGAAGTTCTCATTGTGCTGTGAATCATGGAGTCAACTTCAACTCAGAGTGACCCTGTGTAAAGCAGAAAGAAGCACTGCCTGGTCCTGTGCCACCCGCAAAACTGCTGTCATGTTTAAACCCATTGTTGCAGTCTCTGTGTCCATCTATCTTGTCCATGGTCTGCCTCTTTTTTAATTTTCCTTCTTTTTCACCATCCATGATGTTCTTTTCCAGGGACTAGTTTCTCCCGTTAACATGTTCAAAGCAGGTGAGACCATCCCACCAATTTTTCCTTTAAGGAGCATTTTGTCAGTACTTCTTTCAAGACACATTAGTTTGGTCCATGGTATTCTCAATATTCCTTATCAGGACTATCATTCAAACCCATCACTTTTTCTTCAATCTTCAGTCTTCCTTTTTCAATGTCCAAATTTCATATCCATAGGACGTAAATGAAGATACCACAGCTTGGGTCAGACATATCTTAATCCTCAAGGTACCATCCTGGCTTTTCAGCACCTTAAAGAGGTCTGTGCAACAGATATAGCTAGTGCCTTACATCTCCTGACTGCTGCTTCCATGTGCAATGAGTGTGCATACAAGCAAGATAAAGATCTTGACAGCTTCAAGCCTTTCTCCATTTATTATGATACTATTGGTCTGGTTATGAATTTTGATTTTCTTTACATGGAGTGGGAAATCCATACTGAAGGCTGCAGTTCTTGATCTTCATCAGCAAATGCTTCAAATCCACCTCTCTTTAAGCAAGCCAAGTTGTGTCATCTACATGTTTCAGGTTGTTAATAATCCCTCACCCAATCTTGAAACCACCTTTTGCTTCACATCATCCAGCTTCTCTGATTAGTTGCTCAGCATGTAGATTGAACAAGTGTGGTGAGTTGGCTACAACTCCTGATTTAAAACCCTATAATATGCCTAGTTCTGTTGACAAAATCGAACCATGTACAGCTTCTACATGAGTACAATTAAGTGCTCTGAAATTCTCATTCTTCCCAAGGCTATCCATCATTTTTTATGATCCACATAGTCAAATGCCTTTGCATAGTTAATGAAACACAAGTAAAGATATTTCTGTTCCTTTCAGTTTTCTGTCAAGATCCATCTGGGGTCAGCAATAATTTACTTTGTTCCACATCCTCTTTTGAATCCAGCCTGAATGTCTGGCAGCTCCATCAATATACTGCTGCAACCATTGTTGTATGATCTTCAGCAAAATTTTACTTGCATATGATGTCAATGACATTGCTCTATAATGTGTCAATTCTATTCTCCCTGCAGTCCCTACCAAAACAAACCTCAAGCCTCAACCCATAGCAACCCAGTCAGTCAAAGTATAACTGTCCCTGTGAGTTTCTGAGACTGTAAGTCTTTACAAAAGTAGAACGTCTCATATTTATCTCACACTGTGACTAGTGGTTTCAAACTGCTGACATTGTGGTTAATAGCACAAAGTGTTAGCAGGAAGTATTCAATACCTTGCCAACAATCCTAATGCCTAATTCTCCATTCTTCCTATTTTTGTTGTCCAGGATTTGCATGGATATAGGTTTATCGAAAAGACTATGTCTTACAAAGTCCACATGGAAGAAGCACACCAGCCTGTGTGACCATGAGGTGTTGAAGGAATCTTGTGTGAGGCATCAAAGAACTAAAATTATATCAATACAAAGGAGGGAGGTATAGATTGGGGACTCAAAGCCCATCAATATGTGAAGTGACATCCTCTTACAGAAGGGTTGCAGGGAGGAGATGGGCCAGTTAAGGTACAGTGAAGTAACAATGAAATATGCAACTCTCCTCTAGTTCTCAAATGCTTCCTCCCACCCATTATCATGATCCCAACTCTCCAGACAACTCCAGCTAGAACAGGGGATGTACGTTGGAGTCAGAAACATGGGAAATTTAGAATAGTTGTTTCCTCAGGATTAGTGGTGGGAGTAGTGATACTGGGAGGATGGAGGGATGGTGGAATAAAAAGGGGGAACCAATTTGAGGGATCTACTTATAACCTCCTCTCTGGGGCATGGACAACAGGGAAGTGAGTGAAGGAACACATTGGAGAGTGTATGATATGAAAAGTAATTTTATAAATTATTTTATAAATTTTATAATTTATAAAAATTTTATAAATTATTAAGAGTTCATGAGGGAGGGAAGGGAAATATGGGGAGCTGGTACTGGGGGCCTAAGTAGAAGGAGGATATTTTGAGAGTGATGATGACAACAAGTGTGCAGATGTGGCCTGCATACAATTGATATTTGAATGGGCCGTGAAGGGAATTGTATGAGTCCCCAATAAAATGGTTCATAAAAAGGGGGGGATGGGGAAAGAGGAGCTTATACCAAGGGCTCAAGTAGAAAATATTTGGAAATGAATATGGCAACATGTGTACAAACATGCTTGATACCAATGATGTATTGAATGTCATAAGAGCTGTAAGAGCCCCCAATAAAATCATTGAGAAATAAAAAGGAAAGACTATGTCTTAGTCTTTGTCTAATAGCAAGGCTGTTCACACTCCAGGACTATGGTCAGCAAGGATTCACTGGAGACAATTTATATGGGGACACTGCAGATGGATTTTGGATGGTCACTGTCATTCATAGCCTTTTACAAACTGGGTGCTCATAATGTAAGCTCTGACATCATTCCCTCCTTTGGATTTCAATTTTACTATTTGCAGTCATTAGATCACACAGGCTAGTGCGCTTCTTTCATGTACACTGAGTTGACAGCTCCTTTAGGTGGCAGCCTCTTTTAAGAGACATCCAGTTATGGCAGAAGTAGTTAGGTTAAAAGGTAACACCTTATCATTTGATCTCCCTTTAGATCAATTTTAAAGTTGTTTCCATTTTTAATATTTTCTGCTTTCTTTTAGACTTAAGTTTTGCTCATTCAGCTTGGGGGTGATTGCTTGTTTATTTGTGTCTTGTGTTTGTTTTGGTAGGGCTTTTCTTTGTATAAAATGCAGGATAGATAAATCTGTAGAGACAGTAACTAGTTTATCAATTTCCTAGGGACAAGGCTGAGGAGGTTGGAGGAGATGGGGAGCTAACTACAATGAGTACGCAAAAGAAGGGCATGTCCTGAAATTTATTAGAGTGATGACTGCACAACTCTTTTTAACATGATTGAGCCATTACATTGTGTGTGAATTATGTGCCAGTAAAATGACTTTTTTTTTATTATTAAAGGCCGTGGCTTGGGTTGGGTCCATCCTAGCCTTCAAAGCTGCATCTTTACTCTTTCACACTTGAAAAACGCCACTCACCAGAGAGTTCCTGGATGCAACCCTTCCTTTGACTTCTCAACAGCGACTTCCCTCCTTGCTGCTTGCTCTGCTCACACTGCCCCCCCACCCCCGTTTCTCTCCTTTCACCCTCCTTTGCCTATCACCTAATAACTCTGCCTTCCCGGGCCTCTGCCCCCTACCTCAGGTTCTGCTTCTAGGGAATCAAACATGCTGACAAGCCTCCCTGCTGGATTACTTTAAAGAGAGACAAAGAATGCCTTCCCATTGCAGGCTTGTCGACTGTACACCACCCCCTCCTAAACATTGCCCACAAGGATCATTAGTTTTCAAGCGTCAGCCTGGATAAACCACTTATTTAGACAAAAAACTAGTGTGGTGTGTTCTGTAGGGAGGATTCGCGTCCACCAGAATTTGCTTTTAAGTAAAGGAGATGGCTTTCAGTAATGTGGGTGGACCTTATCCAAGCAGCGGAATGCCTTAAAAGCAAAACTAAAGTTTCCCCATGGAAGAAGACATCCTGCCTACAGACTCCTGCCTGTTTTCACAGTCTGAGAATAAGCAAGAAGAACCAATGCCTTTGAATGATGGTGCTGGTGAAGTATGCCAAAGACATCATGGAGTGTCAAAAGATGGAACAGATCTGTCTCAGAAGAAATACAGTCCGAATGCTCCTTCACAGGGAGGAGGTCAAGACTCTTCTCCTATGTCTGGGACATGCTGGCAGGAGAGAACAGACCCTGACAAAGGACAGCATGCTTGGTAAAGTCTATGGGTAGCAACAAAGAGGAAGACCCTCGATGAGCTGCACGGACACAGGGGCTGCAACAATGGGCTCAAACATAAGAACAATGGTGCAGTCCTGGGGAGTGTTGTCTTCTGTTGTGTGCAGGGTCACTATGGGCTGGAACCAACTTGATAGGGCAGAACTTGCTCTCTAGAATTTGAATTTGTGCCCACAACTTCAGTGATCCAACTCTTCAGTGTAAGTGTCTTCATCTGTGTATGTGTGTCAGGAGGGAAATATAGACAGATGCAGGCGCAAGTACTGATACGAACAATCAGATACGTGCCTACCTTTTAAAATGACGTCGAGCTAGAGGGACAGACATAGAATTCCATGAGCAGCATCAATGTTTAAGGGTTTGACCTGTAGCCAAGAGTTTGGTTGTTGCAACCCACCAAGAGGTGCCTTGGAGGACAGGTCTGGTGATTTGGAAGTAAATCCAAACAGCCACAGCCTTGCACGCCTATGGGCTAGTTCTGCTCTGCACACAGGGAATCGCTGTGACTGAGAAGGAAGTCTGGGAGTTCGAACAGCAACCACACCACAAGGTATAGCTGTGTGTGCAGAAGCAGATCTAGCTTTACATACCAATACAACTTCTGTTCCTTTTGTTTGTCTGGAGAAGCCTGCCTGATGGACACACCCATTCTGCTACAAATGCTTCCCCTGCCCCCCACCGAATCTCAACCATTTCATGGAGAACTAGTCAGGGTGAAGAAAGAAGAAAACTGATGGGAAGAGGGAATTGCCAGCTACGTGTTTCCAGAACGAGGCCCCACAGTGTCACTGGATACAAGGTTAGCCCTGTTTGCTCCTCCCTCTCCCTTCACAGTCAGTGAGACAGGCCCTCTCACAGGATGGAAGGAGCCAAGCTCCACGGGGAATCTGAGGCAGACAAGAGCCCTGCCAGGCCTGCTCATCAACGTACTTCCTGGTTTGAAAAAAGGCAACTCTTGGTGTCATAAATTATCACAGGGCCTTTTTTAATGCACTTTTCCACATGAACAACAATGTTCAACTGGATGTCAGTCATCAGGCAAACATAATTGGATCGGGAAAGTGTTATATTGTGAATTAAGTTGACTGATGGGGAAATGTCAGTTTTATTAACATTCTTCCTTCAGACGATAATTTTATAGCTATGAGGATGAATTACAAAAGAGTTATTGAAGGCGTCAATTCAGAATGATGGAGTCGTTTTAATAAAGTCCGCTTTTCCTTTCCGAGTTCTGTTTTTAAATATTTTATCTCAGTGTGGGGAATTGTTCCCATGCTGCCAGCCCATGATTGCACCCAAAAGTCAATGGAGTAGGCTGCTTGGGCGGAAGCCAACCCAGTGTCAGCTCTGTGCAGCACAAGGTGAGTCTCGTGAGCTCGGCGGCAGCCAGAGAGCGCAGCAGTGTTAAAGAGGGACTACAGCAGCTACACGGGCACACTGTGCATTTGGTTGCTGTGGTTAGGGGACGTCCTGTCAAGCACGACAGAATGAAATGTCATCTGGTCTCATGCCAGCCTCACAACTGTTGCTATGCTTACACCCATGGCTGAAGCCACCACGCCAATCCATCTCATCAAAGGTTTTCCTCTCGTTTCCCAAGCCTGATATCCTTCTCCAGGGACTATTCCCTGCCGGCAGCATGTCCAAAGTATGTGAGATGAAGTCTCTTATGGATACTAGCAGTCGAGGTGATGGGGCTCAGATCCCCTGCTACGGACTTTGATCTTCCCTGGAAAAGCTCCTTGCTTTGAATCTGCATTCTCCGTCTAGGTCACACAGAGAGAGCCACCTGTGCCAATCTTCTACTTCCTCCCATCTGATCCTCTACTGAGTCGTCACCTTCATTCCACATGTATCTCCAGAAAGGCTTTGTCTAGGCAGCTACCTGGGTCATGCTTCCTAAAAGGAAGGCACATCATGCACTTCTTCACTCACTCCTCAGCCTCTACAAGTTTCCTGATGTGCCCAGAATAGGATCTAAAGAACGCTCCAAGTGTTCCAAGTTTCCTCCATCTTGAGTTTTATGCTTTCCTGTGCCACAGCCTCTGAACCTTCGTCCTCTGTCCCCTATGCCTCAAACAGTGTCCTCTAAAATCCCACTGACTTGCTGCTTGTTCCTTTGATTGGTTAAAGCCAGCGTCCATTTTCCACCGTGAATAAATCTTCCTTGGTTACTTGACAAAAATTGTCCCCCGCTTGCTGTCCATGTCACAGTTGTTAGTTTTTTACCAAGTTGGTGTTTACTCATGGAGAGAGACCTCTTGCAGAAGATATCAACACGTTGCCTCTTGCTGCTCTGTCTCCACGATCATTGGACTGTTTAGCAGTTGTGTCCACTCCTCTCATGGAGAGTCTTTGATTATTGCTAACCATCTATTTTTATCAAACATGATATGCTTTTCAAGAGGTTGGTCTTTTCCGATGCTAAATTTGAAGTCAATGTGTCAGGTGGATTCTCAATGGGGGAAAGCAAACAACAGGGATGCTTATATATGTACACATAGGAATTTACATGAAGAGTGACTCAGAGTTCTAAAAGCAGTCAAGTCCAACTTTGCCCAGGAACCCAGTGAGATGTTAGGCTAGAGAATTCTCCTGACTCATGGAGTTGCAGGGGCTAATGGTTGGCAGGAAGGTGACAGGGTGGTGACAGCAAAGACAAATGAGTTCATGCATGGGAGGAAATATGGAAGGTCACTGAAGGTTACCAGGATTGTTGTTACTATGTGCCGTTGACCCTGTGTGCAGTAGAACAAAGCCTTCCCAGCCCTGAGTCCTCTCCTTGCTTCTTATTATGTTGGAATCCATCGTCGCAATCATCGTGTCAATTCCTCTTGCTAAGATTCTTCCACCTTTTTACAACTCTTCAACTTGACCAAGCATACTGTCCCTTTTGAGGGACATGTCTTAGGTATTTGAGACAAAGTCCCATCGTTCTCATTTTTTAGAAGACTACTGACTGTCCTTCTTCCAAGACAGATTTGTTGGTTATTTTGGCAGTTCATGGTACTTTGAATATTCCTCACCGGCACCATAATTCAAGTGCATTGATTCTTCTTTATTCAATAGTCAGTTTTTACATGCATATGAGATGTTTGAAAATACTGTGACTTGGGCCAAGTGCATGCTTCTTAGTCCTCAACGTGACATCCTTGCTTTTGCACATTTGAAAGATGTCTTATGCAGCAGATTTAACCAATACAGTGATTCATGTGACTGGTGCTTCTATGAGCACTCATGCTAGATACAGGCCAGATGAAATCCTGGACAGGTTCAATCTTTCCTCTGTTTATCATAATCTACATATTGGTCCAGTCGCGAGGATTTCGTTTTGCTTTACATTGAGTTGGAAACCATCCTTGATCTTTATTAGCAAGTGTGTCAAGTCCTCCTCACTTTCAGGAAGCAACGTTGTGTCATTTGCATATCTCTGGTTGTTAATCAGGCTTTCTCCAAGACTGATGCCTTCTCCTACTTCATGTATCCCAGTGTTTCTGATTATGTGTCTAGCAAACAAATTGCGTAAATACAGTGAGAAGATATAACACTGACAAATACCTTTCTTGATTTTAAATAAGGCAGTTTTCCCTTGTTCTCTTCATATACCCATATTTTTTGGACCATCAGACGCACCTGATATAAGACACGCCCAGTTAGAGCAGGAAAATAAGAAAAAAGTATTCCAAACTAAATAGTATTAGTTTATTAAAATATTTATTAAAATAAAGCAAAAAGAGGTAACATTTAACATCTGCAAACTCAACAGTATGTGTTAAGAACCATCATCACGGCTGAGCCCCGGTGGCGTAGTGGTTGTGCGCGGGACTGCGGCCCACTGGGACAGAGGTTCAATTCCAGCAGTGGGGCTGGGCCTCCTACTCCCACCACCGGAGAGCAGTGATGCCAAAAAAAAAGAACCATCATCACTTTCTTTAACAAATTAAGGGAGGCCTGGGTTGTGTCAATCATGTGATCTGACTGACATTGAGACGCCAGAAGGCAGAACTTCCTCTAAATCCACAGCAATCCACAGCATGAAAACAACAGCAGACAGTAAGTGGGTTCATGGGATCATAAACAAATGTTCTGGGGTACCACACCTACGGACCATAAGACACACCCTCGTGCCCCCTCCCCCACTTTGGAGGACAAAAGTGCATCTTATGGTCCAAAAAATACAGTAGTTATTGTATCTTGATGCATGTACACAAGGACAATGAAATGGTCTGGAATTCTTATTCTTGTCAAGGATACCTATAGTTTGTTATGAGCCATTTATGTGAATGCTTTTGCCAACAATGGCACAAATAAACCTCTTTCTGGTATTCTCTGCTTTCAGCCAAGATGTATCTGATACCATCAATAGTACCCTTTCTCCCATACCCTCTTCTATATCTTGTCTGAACCTTTGGCAGCTCCCTCAATGTAGGACTACAACCATTGTTAGATATTAAGCAAAATTTAACTGGCATGGGATATCAATGATGTTATTGTACAGTGTGGGTATTCTGTTGTGTCATCTTTCTTTAGATTGAGTGTTCTCTAGTCAGTTGACCAGATAACTGTCTTCTAAATTTCCTGGCATAGATGAGTGAGTGGTTCTAGAGTTTCATCAGATTCTTGAGACATTTAAGTTGCTATTCCATCAATTCCTGGAGCCTTGCTTTTGGTTAATGCCTTCAGTGTAGTTTGGACGTCTTCCATACCATCAGTTCTTGAAATGGTTAAATGTAGACTAGTTCGTGATACAGTGACTCTGTGTATTCATCATACTTTCTCATGATTCTTCAATAAATCATTCAACATTTGGCCCATAAAATCTTTCAATATTGCAATGCAAAGTTTGCCTTTGTTCTTAAATTCTTTTAGTTTAAATTATGCTATGTTCTTTCTTTTTAGGTTTCCAATTAATCTTTGCACATTTAGTTATAATACTTTTCTTTTCAAGCTTCCCTTTAAATTTTCCTTTCTTTAAGTGTCTCATATCATTTTTGACTTCTAATTTTCCTATATACATATGCATACACCCTTGGTTCCAATTATTAATACATGTTTGCAACTGTTTCTTCTCATTTTGAGTTGTGTTCCATCAGCAAAAGAATGCACCAACTTTTATTCCATTTAAGTCATTATATTTGTGCCCATTCCAAAGAAAGGAGAATCAACAGAGTCCTACAATAATACAATGATATCACACAAATAAAAATTTTGCTTAAGATTATACAATAACAGTTGCAACAATATATTGCCAGAAAACTGCCAGAAGTTCAGGTCATATTCAGAAAACGATGTGTACTAAGGGATATCATTGCTGATGTCAGAGGGATCTTGGCTAAAAGCAGAAGATACCAGAAATACATTTACTTGTGTTTCATTGACTTTACCAAGACACTCAACTGTGTGGATCATAAAAAACCTAGAAAAGAAGAAGAATTCTGGAACTCTTCATTGTGCTCATTGGGAACTTGTACATGGATCAAGAGGCAGTTGCGCAAACAGAACAAGAGGATTCTACATGGTTCAAAACAGGAAAGGTGTGAGTCAGGCTTGTAGCCTTTCACCATCTTTGAAGAATTGATGGATATGAATTGTGGCACTGGAGAAGAATATTCAAACTACCGTGGACAGCTAAGAGGACATCTGATCGGCATTGGAAGAAGTAAGGCCAGAGTTCTCCTTACAGACAAGGATGGCAAGTCTTTGTCTGACATACTTTGGACGTATTGTCAAGAGAACTAGTCCCTGAAGAGGGACAGCATTTAGGGTAAAGTGGAGGAGTGGCAAAAAAGAGGAAGACCGTTGGAGACATGGTTGACACAGCAGCTGCATCAATGGGCTCAGGCATAGAAACTATTGAGTGGATGTCTAAGCCTGGACAATGTTTTGCTCTCTTCCATTGTGCATCAGGTTGCTATGGCTTGGAAGCAACTCAATGTAACCTAACAACGATGATGACAGCTCATTGCAGTTGTTTCAGCTTTGAGAAGGCAGCTCTTCCTCAATCGTAGTTTGAGTGTTTTCTGTCCTAAGGAGCTCATCTTTTGGCACCATCTCTGAGAACGTTATGCTTTGGTGTATTCGGTTTTCAGTGTATGAATCTGTTTCTATGCTATTCACAAGGTCTTGAGTGGCTAATTTCTGAGTCCTTTTTCACAATCTAGTATTGCTCTATAAGCTCTCATGAAACTTGCACACTTTGGGTGAGGCTGCTGATATTTGAAATGCAAGTGCAATAACTTCCAGTATCACAGCCACACGCAAGCCACTGCAGTATAACAAACAGGCAGGCAGGCCCTTGGTTCAAGTGCAAAGAACCAGAGTTCATTGCGCCTTCTGGAGGAGTCAGACCCAGCAAGCTTTGTGTGAATGTCCACTTATATAGGAATTAGGCCACACCCCTAAGGAAGTTTTCTTTCAATTGTGTCAGGACTGTGATCTAACTAAGGGTTTGCACGCCACCCCGATCTGCCTACAACTGCTTGGCTGCTTGCAGCAGATCCCATCAAGAAATTGATTATACGACATTATGTCACATGTGAGGGATGACTAGGCCAAGCCATTGAGAATCCTGGTCAGTCAAGTTGACGCAAAACCTGCCTGCCACAGTAAGAAATCCAAGTCCTCCTAGTCTCACATCTAAGGGACAGCCCAGTTGCCTTATTCTAAGACTGATTTATTTATTTTTCCGGAAGTTTGTGGCATACATAATCAATATGCAAAGGCCCGGTTTGAATGGGCAGTCTCTATCCTCTTTCTCTTTCTACAAATCAGTAAGCACGGCTGACATGACTTGTATTTATTTCCTCATGCATTCACTTCTCACACATGCTCAAATGCAGCCCAGGAGGGGAGAGACAGACCCCTCTCTGCCCAGGGCTTATAAGTGAGGCTGGCACAGTCAGGGGCAGTCAGTTGTTGATTTATTTGTTGAATGAATTTATTGTGCCAGACTCTCACTGTGGATTGCACACTGCTCTAAGAATGCTTGTTATGATGATAAACACAGTTTCTTAAGAAGACTTGTTTCATAGAGAACGTTTTTCAGTTTCTATCAGAGATGTTTCAGATGCTCCTGGCCTCAGGATATCTGGTCACTCTGCACCCTCATCTTGGTTTGTCTGGAGTTAGCCCCAGGGCTTGAGCAAAGGGCTTCATGATTCTGTCCTCACTGAGAATCAGCCAGGAAACTAAATGGTCCCCTGGTTCTATGGGGCCAAATGTGATTATCTCCACTCAACTGAAGGTTACAGAGTTCAAATAACTTGCTCAGATGAACATATCTCACATTTGGTAGGGCCTCCAGGGTAAATCCAGATCCTTCTATCACTCTGGTTCCCAAAGCCCAGCTGCCCTCCCAAATCAAAACACCGATCCTTGGTCTTATGCCTGCATGCATGACTTGGCTACTCTGTGTATTTGGGTGTGTATGTGAGAGATGGTGTCATTATAAGAGTGTAAAAGATACTGTGAGTGTGAGCACTTAAGAGTCTGAGTATGTGTGAGAGGAACTACATGCATATTTGTTGAAGACTGTGCAACTGTTGTGTGAATGTCTGTTTGAGTGTGTGTAGAAAAGTATATTATGAGTGTGCACAAGAGTTTATGCATGTGTAAGAGCATGTGTGCAAAGTATGAGGGGGTTGAAAAAGATGGTGGAAAAATTCCATTGTCTTTTAATTCCATTTCTTTCTTAAACTTTTGAAGCCCTTTCACATATGTGAGTAAGTATATGAGAGAGTGTATAGGAGTTTTGGGGGATGTGAGCTCGTCAGTTTAGGGTGTGAGAGTTGTGAGTGTGTGATTGTGTGTGTGAGAGAGAGAGCAGAGTCATGCCTGAAAGAGTGTGTGAGAGTGGACAAAGTATACTTGTGTGTGAATGTGTCTGTGGGTGTGTGGGAGGGCAAAACATGTGATTTTGTATGCTATACAGTGTATGGGCATGTGTGCCCTCGATGGCATAAGGGTTCTACAGTGGGCTGTTAGTCACAGGGTCAGCAGTTTGAAAGAATGAGCTGCTCTGCAGGAGAAAGACGAGGCTTTCCAGTCCCACAGAAAGTCGCAGTCTCAGAAACTCACAGGGACAGTTCTTCTGCCTTACACTCGAGGGTCCCCTGAGCCATCCTGGCTCCAACAGATGAGAGTAGTAAGAAGCATGAGCATGGATGAGAGAATGAGTGCCCGAGTGAGAATGTGTGGGAGAGACTGTGCTTGAGATTGGGTAGGAATTTTTGGTGTGAGGATGTCTATGAGTATATTTGGGCACAAGAATGAACACATGGAAATGAGTGTCTATGAGAGTTGTGAAAGTGTGAGATGATGTGCTCTTGAGTCTGTGAGACATGGAGAAGAAATACGTGGGTGCATATGTGTGTACACATGCACACACATGTGCATATGTATGCATGGGCGTGTGTGTGTTTGAGCCTGCTTGTCAGGAAGCAGTTACGATTGTAACTGGGAGGAACCTCACTATTGGATACCATTTTCATCACTCTCAGGTTAGCATTTCCTTTTGGGGTGACATCAGAGGCAGGGATGGGTTTTTCCAAGATAACATGCAGGTTCACTCCGTGTGTGTGTGTGAGCACGAGAGAGAGAGAGAGAGAGAAAGAGAGAGAGAGAGAGAGAGAGAGAGAGAGAGAGAGAGAGATGTTAGGTCATAATGAAAGCACCCAGGTTATCTTTATCCACATGAACTATCCATAGGAGCCACAATCTAATTACTTTGAGGAAGCCTGATCCTTGTGTAGAAGACACTGACTAATGAACAGCTTAGGTTCAACCCCACATTTAAATCTTGTCCCATGTTCCTTTGTAGAGAAAGCTGAATAAAAGCTGATTGCCTCAAGTTTCTGGGGATACTGTGGAGCCAGGCTATCTGGGCTCACTGGGACTTGGTTGTTTCTGGATCTGAGCTACACAAAGTTGGAGCATGGCAGAGAGCATTTGAGGTTCACATGGTGGAGCCCCCAACTTGGGCTCACCATAGGTGTAGGAGAACATGTCTTTAAGATTTGTAATGCGTTAGTGCAGCTCCCTTCAGACTGACTTGGAGCAGCGGGCTTGGAGGAGGTTGCCCAGGGGTCAACCATTCCCACACCTGCCTGTGGTTGCTGATGTTCTCAGTCACCACTGCATCCCCTCCAGCTTCTAACAGCCCAGTGTGACAGCAGAACAAAAGGTCGCCTTGTCCTGTGCTGTCTTCAGCACTGCTGGTGCCCTTCCGTGTGCTCTCAGAATGATGACTTTGAGCACCATCCTGTGGGGACCCATAGGGTTCTCATTGGCTGCTTCTCAGAAGTTGATATTCAGGCCTTTTCTTTTAATCCATCTTCATCTGAAAGCTCCATTGAAACCCGTCCATCATGAGTGACCCTGGGGCTATTTGAAATCACAGTGGCAAAAAGCTTCTCATATTACAGCAACAGAGTAGTCAACACAGGACAACAAACTGGCAAATGATTGGTCATTTTAAGAGGTCTTCCTGGCTGAAATTGTGACTATGATACAAGTGTAATATCTCCCTGGTTTTTCTACTTGGTTTGACGCATTTCCTGGATTACATCTGTGGTACCCATTCTTTCTCCCCTTCTGATTTGGAGAAGAATTACACATTGTAGCCCATTGACACATGACTCTCAGCTCTACCTGCAGAGAAATATGGACCTGGGCAGGGGATAAGCCTTGGCTCATGGAACATGAGTCTTTCAGGTGTTGCCTACCCCAAACATCCTTCCCACGATACCACAGATTCCCTTCTGTGCTCTCATTTTCTTCCATGCCACGAGGGAGTCCCAGTGGATCATGAAATAGAGCCACACAGCTTAAACAAGAAGAACTCTTGGAGTTTTGTGAGCCTCTGAGACCACTTGTCAGTTGTTTTTTGCTTTCACCTGAGATAATGCAAGCCAGCTCACACCAGCACCTGTTCCCACATTCCAACTGGGAACATAAAGTTGGAGTGGCTTCCTGAAAAACTGCAGCTGTAATCCACATGTCAAGTCAAGACAATGACAGGCAGGCTAGTTGGCTGAGATATGAGCAGCTTCTGTAATGAGGTGCCCATACCTGTTTGCCATTCCATGATATGTATGACGTATCACAAGCCTCAAAACAAAAAAAAAAACCCACAACCCTGTCATAACGTATGTCAGAATATTGGCAGGACAATGTGATTAGGAGGAACCAGAGAGAAATCATCCCATTCAGTGACTTCCTTCCTAGTGAGCTGTCAGAAGTAGACCAACTGTATGTAACTCTTTGGTGAAACTACTGTGGGTCTCATCACCTGTGGTGACCGCAACTGCCAGAGTATCCTTACCTACCCCTATTCCAGCCTCTCCACACAGACTCAGC
>PVJH01041594.1:0-14862 GCA_004026705.1 Nesogale talazaci | reverse complement strand
CAGAAGAGTGCAAAACAGTCAAATTTCATGTCATTACATGTAGAGATACGTCAGAACAGGGAGAGGGAAAGAGTTGTTTAATTGGCAAGGCAGAGTAAGAATAATATCCAAAAACTAGTTCAGATCCCGAACTAAAATTTATCAGTTTGGGGCATAAATGTACTCTGGATTAAATGAGGTCCATTCAGGTCCTTAACATTTAGGAAGGAGCATAAACAGTTTCAACTCTTCTTTACCATGGGGACTCTGGCTCACCTGAAAGTTGATCATTTACAACCAAAATCTGCCTCTCTATTTGTGCTCTCAGTATGATGCCTTGGTAACTGCAGGGATATCAGCCTTTAATTTATTAACCAACCTCACAGATTGTTTGATTTTGGAACTACTTGCATATTACTGACCATGTACTCAGTAGCACTATCTGTAAATATGCATTTTAATGTTATATACCCATTTTTTCTCAATTATATTCACCATTACAAGCACTTTCTCCAGTCTCAGAGTTCACACCACTCAGTTAATGAATGGTTGAACTGTTTTTATCTCTAAATTAATTTTTATTTTACCATTGTGGAAATTCAAGCACAAGACGGTGGTCACCTCTGCTTTTCTGAGTCAGAATTTGCTGAGGAGAATAACAAAATGCTTTTCCAAAAAGCTTTCAAGAAGTTCACTAAAATTCAGGATTGGAGTCATTCAGTTTCCATATACAGACAGGTATGGCATTAGGTGAACCTGTTCAATCCAGCACATACTCAACACATAACACCAGATACTGGTGGTTTTTGGGAGGGACAATTTAAGGATCACGCTGTGATGTGGCGGCACACTAGTCCAGCTCACCTCCATCTCTGAATGTGACTGCCAGGATTGTCTAAGCTAATCCCATGCCAATCGTTAGTATAGTCTTCATTAAATGTACATCTGCTGATATTATCTCTGTGCACATAACTTTCCTACCAAGTTTGCTGTTCATATGTTGACTGAGCTCATAAATGTTTGCTGAATTATGAAGAAGCAACACATTTATCTCTAGATTCAAATGTTCCAGTTACTAATTTTTTCCAAAATTCTGAAGCGTGAAAACGATAGAATGTATGACTCCAAAGAAAATTTTAAAATGTATTACTCCAGCTGTGTGTCCTTGTACAATAAAACTTTACTGTATAAAACTTTCCAATGGGGCTGAGCCCCGGCGGCATAGTGGTTGTGTGCGGGACTGCGGCCCACTGGGATGGAAGTTCAATTCCAGCTCCACAGGAGCAAAGGCTGGCCCTCCTACTCCCACCACTAGAGGACAGTGATGCCCCCCCCAAAAAAAAAACAAAAATAAATAAATAAAACTTTCCAGAATAAAATTAAAACTGCTTATTTTTGTTTTGTCTTTCTGATATTATGACTGAGGTATTATGAGATATTGCATGGAAGAAAAAGTTTCATCCCAGAATCTATGTTTGGAAATCTTAAAGGACGGATGGTGACCCTTCTTACAGGAAGGCGCTTTCATAGATCTGGCTGGAAGCCTGGAAGGCATCTAGGACTGAGAGCAAGCACTTGTTCCAGCAACTCAATCTCTCCTTTAGACTCAGCTTCCTCCATATCCTGAAAACTGAAATAAAAATAAAGTGAAATTTAAATTATACTAATTATTGAGTTACATATGAATGCAAAGTAAATAATTGGTACATATATTTTCATTAATATGAACCTATATAATTATGACACATGCCATTTTAAAAAGTTTTGAGGCTGGGGGCAATTTTCAAGGCACACAGTGCAGAAGAGGTTTGCTCAAGTGAAGCCCTCTCCTGCCTCTAGACATGGTACCACAATGCTCCATGCCCTCAAATGTGTCCTCTGAAACCCATCACCAGTTTTGTCCTGATTCCCAGTTGGTGTCTGAAGATGTCAAGGGGATGAAGACACGTCAGTTTGAGATACACAGGGCAGCTCTGATGCACAACTGTGGCTTGAGGACACTGTGATGCACTCGTTAGTCCATCCTTGTCTGAGCAGACTTTAGGGAAATCCCAGCCACCCTCACCTCCCAATTCCTCTTCCTGGGGACAGAATTGCCTCATAGCTGAAAGACTCCTCATCTTTGCCTTGTTCCTCTGGGTGTGTCTGACTCCACATGTTTCTGTCTGCTCTTTGGACATGGGAGACTGTTTCCTCACCTGACAATGCAAAGTTTCTGATGCAGTGATTTATACAAAACCTCACATCCAGAGAAGCTCCAAGGGAAACTGAGATGGAGAGTAAGCCCCAGACAGTGGCAGGAAGCCTGATCTGAACCCCTTTCTACACTGTCTGCCAGGACGGAGCCCTCTGGCTGAGCAATCCCTGGAGCCTGAACCTTCCTAGAGGGAGGTTTGAGTACTGATTCTTACAGATTTCATTTTCCATGTCTCCATTATAGGAATAGAAGGTTGTTTATAGTCCTTGAGGCCATCCATTTGAAGATGCAAAATGTTCTTGACTTTATCTCTAGGGGCGGTCAATCAGCTACTCCCAGTACATATGCAGGATATGGAACCAACGTAAGTACCAGCGACTGTTACTCACTGCAGGCATTTCATGGCTGATGGAATCCATGTCATTCCTGCTAGTGTTGGATCCACAGGTTGGACAGGAAAGTCTCAGAGAGGCACTAGTCTGCCTTGAGTCTCCCAGAGCCTAGCAGCTGCACTGGAAACATGCAGACACAAAGACATCCAGATCATGAAAACATGACACATTGTTTATCTCGCTTGTGCAGCACATATTCTTTTCCTTTTTAGTATTGCAACATGGGAGTCTCAGGTCAGCAAAAATTCCATTACGACTTATGTATAATCATCCCTTATCAGTAAATGGGGACACCTGAGCATGCTTTGGGGTGTGTCCTCTCTCCTAGATTTGAAAGACTGGGCTAGTCTGGTTTTCATCAGCAGAATAACATGGCACTGTGCATGTCATTTACTATAAAAATAGCTGAAGCGCAGATATAAGTGTCCTGGAGGAAGTAGCTGTTAGCGGAATATGGAGAAAATAAGTTAAGCACACAGAGACCAACATAAACAGAGGACGCCATATGACGTTTCACCCAGAAAGTAGCAGCTGAATGTTAGAAGCTATTTTCCATTTCCCAATTCCTGCAATCTGACAGAGTCCAAATTTGAGTGAAGCCTCCATGGCAGGTACTTTTTGTTTTGTTTTTGCATCATTGTTTTGTGTGTGTGTGTGTGTGTGTGTGTGTGATTGTCCAGCCTCACTCATGTCTATGCCATAATCTGCTTTGTGATCTCGCTAGTGATTTTTAGACATGTATGGCATCTATTATGTGCATATATCAAAGATTCTATATTTTGAGTAAATGATTGCCAGGAATCCTCACACAGTGATGGAAGAAAATAGTGCTAAATTTTTGACCAATAAAGTAGCTCTTAATAGTTACCTATACACAAACCCCCCTTTCCTCTGAGTCTGATGGAACATATTCATCAAAGCGCCATGGGAACTCTGACGCAGTGACCCCCAATAGTTATTTCCTGTCCTTACAGATAAGAGGGCTTGTTGCTGTAAATTAATTTTTGAATTCACAGATAAAATGAGTAGGCACAGAACTAATATTTTTAAATGACAGAGTGATTCCCTAGGGAAGATGTGAGATTTAGAAGTGTCCACAGATCCCCACAGGAAACCAGCCTTGAAGCTCCAGCTACATTTGCTCCTAGGGTTGAGTCCTGTGCTCTGTGGGTCCTGAGCGCCCCCTGGAGACCAGTCTCCTCCCTGCAAGGGAGGTTTGTGTCTGGGCTCTCACTGATTTTCCTCACTGTGTCTCTTGCACAGTAATACATGGCCATTTCTTCGGCTTTCAGACTGTTCATCTGAAGATAGAGTGTGTTCTTGGAGTTATCTCTGCATATAGTGAATCAGCCTTACAGAGTCAGTGTAGTCTGTACCACCAACACTATTAATACCTGAGATGCACTGCAGACCGCTTTTGAGCCTGACCCCTGATATTTAGAGGCAGTTGTGTAAAGATAATGGGCATGATTCTCCCTCAGACTCAGAGAAGCACAAACATTCTCAAGGGAAAGGTGAGCTCTTAAACAGATTCTGTACCAGTATTGCATTAATTGTTATACACTTTTAAAGAAAATAATTTTCAATTTATAAGCTTTATATGACATAGCTGACAGACTTTGCCATAGGAGCGTTCACAATGCATCTCCTCTCATCCCCCTTAAGAGTTGGATGCAGATGATGACATCCGTTTCTTGTGTGGGAACATTATTAGATTTGTCCTGCCTTTCAAGGAATTTCCCCAAATTCAGTGATATATTTTTAACTGTGTATATGAAGCTGGCTCTAATACATGCCCCTAAAACCTGAGGAAGGGTGTCTTCTCTGGTTTCTGATCTGGGAGATTCCATTCCCTCTTTTTTTGTCATAAGCAGGAAAATTAGATCTTTATCACATGAATTTGCTGTCTCTGTTTTTGTCTAGTGACTTGCTGACTGTGTGCCGTCTGCTTCACTTATGGCAGTTTTCATATTTATTTGTCCCTACCCTACCCCCTTGCCATGCTAACCTGTGATTGATATGGTATGCTCATCTTTCCTAGTTCCATTAGATGAAATCTGAGGTAGTAAATTCCAGAGTCATATTTCTACATTATACTGATGTCTGTGGCTAAGAATTCACCAATACATAACCTTCAGTTGAGTTCCACACTTTGTTATGTTGTGTGTTCATTTTTATTCAGTCCGATACAGCCATCCAGGGTATACAAAACATTGAATATATGTTGCAGCTATCTATATACAAATGGTATTTGTATATAAAACAGACATGCGTGCACACATACAATTTTGTTTATGCATAAAATCTATAAATGAGTGAAAATTGCAATACCTGTGGAGCTTTGTAATAAACATCTAAGAAGAGGAAATATTGTGGAGGGAATGGAATTCCTAGGTGCTAGCAGGACTCTGCTTACTCCAAGGCCTCCACCATTGCATAAATAGTGCAGTCCCTGTGCTTTCCACAGCCCACGTTCTCACTATAGACCAATGCCATGAACACAGGAACATTTGTGTTTGGGATGCTCTGAGTCCTCTCTCTGCTTCTCTCCCACATGCATGGACAGCTGTGCCCTCTGTGTGACTGAGCTCAGATGCAGGATAACTAATGTGTGAAGCTTCTTCTGGAGCTTGAGGATCAGCTCCATAGGGATGGGAGGCCATTTTCTGCTACTCAAATATATTGCTCCCAATGACTCCCACCTCTTCTGTAAGTTTGGGCAGATCCAGCTCTGGCACACAGCCATCCCCAGAGACAGCAAAGATTAGGTTGAGTATCTGTGAGTGAGTCACCAATCCTGGGTCTAAATCTAGGACAAAGAGGAAGAGGGAAAATAATCACTGATGACAACTAACGGAAACCTGTGTCTGTCAACCCATGTTGGGAATCTGGACACTACCAGAGAGAGGTAACCGCTTGGCAGAAGAATCTCCATAGGAAATTCATGCCTATGGACAATGTCTGTGGATCCCAGGGAAGTCTGCCCATGACATAATGTATTTCACTAGGTTTGAGATTTTACCTGGAAATCAATGAGATGTTCTACATATTGGAAGCGCCAGGAATGAAGTAGAGAAGATCCCAGTCTTCTCATGCACTGGAAAGTGTGAGTCTGACACCATTATCTTTGTGATCTCACCAATCTGAAGCTCGCTGTCATTAATGTGATTCCAAATCACACTCGGCCAAATGAGACATGTAGCATGTTCTCAACACCATTCATGCTGAAAGACAAAGACAGGGAATGTGTGAAAGCGAAAGGGGCTTGTTTTACTTGGATCAAGTAAGGACAGAGCCAGAAGATTCCCCAAGGAAAGCTTCTGGATAAAAGTGGTTTACAGATTTAGCCAAGTAAACCAATAAGTAAACGTAAAGGATTATACATGTTAAACAGATTTCACAGGGACCAGGGACATTCATGAATATGCATTAGGATGAGGTTATGAGTCTTTTTAAAAATCAATTTATTGAGGACTCATACAACTCTTAGCACAATCCTTCTATCCATCCATCCATCCACTCATCCATCCATGGAAACAAGCACATTTGTACATTTGTGGCCATCATCATTTTCAAAATATTTTCTTTCTATTTGAATCCTCTGTATTAGCTTCTCATTTCCCCCCAACATGGGGTTTAGATTCTTCACAAGATAGGCTTTTTGTACTTCTTGGTTCCAAATGTCTTTTTATTTGGTGTGATGCTGTCTTTATGGTGACTTGGTTCCTTGAGCAAAGTCCTTCTGATCCAAGTGATCTGTGGCCTGAAGGTTGGAATGTCTATTTTATTGTTTGCAAGATCACAATGGATACCCGTTTGGTGTCATGGGCTACTTTTCTGCGAGGAAAGGCCTCAAGAGAGATATGGTATGAGGAAAGAAAATGCAGAATGATAATTATAGGCAATAAATGGGGTATTCCAACATCCTGTGGCACCATCTCATATCCTAAGGAGAGGTTCCTTGGTCAAGCTGTGGAATTTACATTGTGACACAAAGTTAAGCAGGTTGGGCCATAGCCTCAAGCAGAATGTTCAAAGTTCATCATTGTTCTTATGCTGTAGTCAGGTTCTCCTTAGCTATTATATTCACAACAAATATAATCTTCCCACAGACAATTAATTGTAGATGATATTTTCTCAATCCCTTGATGTTTACTACATTTTGTGCAAATAAATGGTAACTATATTGTTATTTACTGTTTGTTTGTTTTTTCCTTTTTAGGAATTTGATTGGCAGACATCAATGGTCAAGAAATGTACATATTATTTACTTTGCTGTTCCTTCTTTTAAAGACAAACAAGAGCTTCGGTTAAAAATTAAAGTGTAATTGAAGGAACAAAACAACAAGGAATGGACAATAGCAATTGAAGGATTCACAAAGTCCCACAATGTAAAAATTTTCAGAGTTTAAATGCAGAAGGATCCTGTAACTTAAAAGAAAATCTCAATCCTTTGAACTTTACTGCTTTGGCTCAACTGGACAAGGCAATATCGAGGCCACGATGTAGAGACTGAGTCATGTAAAATTTTTAATTTCCTTTGACTTGAGATATTGTGTGAGAGAATGAATGCTCTTCCAGGCAGCTGGTTCTAAGAGGAGCTAGGAGGAAGGTAGGTGTCTGGAGCCTTTCTGAAGGATGCTGATTTTAAAAGTCAATACAAAATAGATAGCAGTCATAAACAACAACAGGATTGGAATCCACTCGCATTGTTTGGTCTTTCTTACATTGAATCATAACCCATCATGAGCTCTGCAACCCTTGGCCATCACCAGCAAGTGTTTCAGGTCCTCAGTTTCAGCACTCAAGACTGTGTCATCTTCATATCATAGATTGTTAATAAGCCTTTCTCCAGTCCTGCTGACATTCTTCTCCATTTACATCAGCCTCTCTGATTACTTGCACATCATACAGCTTAGACAAGTATGATAGGAAGGTACTGCCCTGACATACACTTTCCTGATCTTAAACCATGCAGTATCCCTTTGGTCTGTTCCCACACCTACTTCTTGATTCTTGTGCAAGATCCTCATGAGCACAATGATGTGTTCTGGAATTCCTATTCTTTACAAAGTTATACATAGTTTACTAAGAATGCCTAGCTTTTCATAAGTTTACAAATTGAAAAAGACAATGCTATTGGACTTATTTTTTTTGTTAGTGGATCATGCGTTTATGGTTGTTTCTGAAATCTCATATTCATATCAGACATACAAGCAAACACAAATATAATGTCCAGGATTTTATTCTAAAATATTTTTTCTTTGCATTTTGTTTTAACATTGAAGAACTTTTTATATGTGTGCTTTTTTCTTAATAGGAATAAAATCTGAATATACTTTATTTGCTTTATATTTTGTGTGATTAATTGAAAAGGTTATCATTAATCAACTGAATTTTTTAACAGTCAAAAGCCCTTCCCTGAAAGCTGGGCTTCAATGTGAACCTCTAGTCCCAAGATATTCAACAAAACACATTTATATTCTTAAAGACTCCCTACTTGTGATATCAAGTTGCAGTAGCTTTCAGAAATGTAGATGGTATATATGCAAAAGTTCACTTTATGAAAACGAGTCACAGCTCTCTAATTAAATGTCAACGTAAAATAGACTGATTTTATCTTTCTCATAATGATATCAATTTAGAAAGTCATTCAACTTTTTGGCCACAAAGTTGATATAACAGTCTGTTAACAGACACCACCTCTGTGCAGTGAATAAACATACAGTGAATCTGGTGATAGCAGGAACAGAGTGGGACGGCCTGACCACCCCACACCCTCAGACTGCTGGACTCACAAATTGTCCACCATTGATAGAGTATAAGTTCACCACTTTCCAATCACTTGTTTTGTGGATGACATTTGTATTTTGTTTTGTGGCAAGTTTTCACTGTCAAAGGGCACCAATTTTCAGGGGTTTTACTGGCTTCCTTCCCTTGGTTAGGGGAATCCCCAGTGTTGGAATTTAGGTAACAATAGTCCAGTCCCTGAGGGAGGATGTTGGGTTACAACCATGTGACCTTGTGGTGAGAAGCCCAGTACTTGGCTTTCACCTTCACCTCTCTCTTTATATCTCTGCCCCACGGGGCCTGTTTCACTGACTACCATGCTGTTACTTTCATGCGAAGTCCAGGTGTGTTTATAGAAATAGCTCATATTTTCTATACCTGCAACTAACTAAGTGAAAAGTAAGAAATAAAATCGCACATCACATGACAGAATTTTGGAAGATCAACCACTTCTATGCAAATACCTTTTACAGGGATAGTTCAAACCTGTCCAATAGGGTCACTTTGAGTCACAATCGACTATATGGCAGTGAGAGTTTCTTTGTTATAATTTAGGAGACAGTAATGCACATACTCCACTTGCAAACATAGTTTTCACTGAATCTGTTTGCGAACTGTGGGAATAAAACCAACTCAAGACACGGCAGAAAGCCCCACCTGTGCTCAGCTCTGCCCCTGCTCCTGAATCCTGGGCCTGTGCTGTTTGTCCTGAGCGCCCCCTGCTGGTCTGAAGTCTCCATGCAGTCCAGCCCAGGAGCGGTGCTGTAGGCTACTTTATGTGGCGGACACATTGACTTCCCTCTGTGTCCACCTGCACAGTAATGCACACATGTGTCCTCAGTGCTCAAAGAGGTCACGGCGAGGGAGAACTGTTTCTTGGAAGGGTCAAGGTCACGACTACAGTGACTTATAGTAGTAGATCCCTGTACACCATGGCATTTCCCTGAGTGGTGCCTGAATCCAATTAAGCCATGATACCCTCTCCCTGACACTGTTTTCATGCTAGAACGAGCATCTTCAGGAGAAAGAGGGGGAGGAAGGAGGTGGACATTTCCTAACCAAGGTCATCCTGGCTCAGCAGGCTCCAGAGTCTTCTCCTGGAGAGGCTGCTTTTAACCAGAAACTACACCAAACATTTCTTATGAGTGTGACTGACAGGTACAAGGTCTGGGATCCATGAGCAGTCTGCTAATGCCACAGTGACATCACCGCTCCACGAGGACCTTTCTACTAAGCTGTTTTCTGAATGAAGTTGAATGAATCAAGTTAGAATGCAAGCAATGATCATGGCTACTTATAAGGAAGAAGCTCTAGTAATACATGGGAGGGAGTTGGTAAGAAAGAAAGGCTAGGAAATCTGAGCTTAGGAATTTCTTACCTATTACAACAATGGACCTGTTCATTCCTCAAGGTCAGCAAAGGGTTGACCTCTGAGAATTTCATAAAGAAACCTTATGTCATCTTCTCTGGAACCCTGCAGTTATTCAGAAGTCACAGAGTGAGCCACTCCAGAGATCCCTAGTCAAATAAGAGGCATCAGTGCCCACCCCATGGGAAGATGTCTCCTTGTCATGTCGGTGGCCTGTGTCCTTGTTCTCATGCTCTCACTCTCTAGGAGACAGCACACACTGCGTGCTCTGGTGCGGGACTGAGAGATGCCTCTGAAATTTCTGCTCTGCAGCTGCATCAGCCCGAGGGGTTCTGTTCCTCTTAGGAAGGGGTTTCTCTCACTGTGTGGCTCAAACAGTAATACACGGCTGTGTCTGAATCCTCCAGGCTGCTCTACTGCAGGTACACAGAACTGAAGGGGTTGCCTGTGGAAATGGTGACTTATCCTTGGAAGGATGTGCTGTACCTGGTATCAAAGCTACCAGGTTAAGTCCTTCCTATCCATTCCAAGCCCTTTTCAGCTGTTTACCTTATCCAGCTGATAAAGCTTGCAGGAAAGTTTGCAGATCCCTTACAAGTGATCCTCAAAGACTCCCCGGGTTTCTTCACCTCTGCCTCAGACTGCACCAGCTGAGCACAGACATCTGTGGAGATAGGTTTCCAAGATCAGAGGCTCCCTCCACATACACATACACACCTCCATGATGTCAAACCCTGGGGGATCCTGACCTGGGAGAAGAGCGATGAGGAGAGCTTTGTAATGAGGATGGAGAGGAATTACACCGAGAAACAGCTGGTTTATGAGGGAGCGTCCCCTGTAGGTCTAAAGTGGAAATCTTCCACTTTGCATATTTCTGCCCTGCCCTCCATGTCAGACTCCACCAGGCTTATAACCCTGGACACACAAGGGAAGGGCAGGTACTGGCCTTGGAACTGTTGTGAGGGAGTGAAAGAACCTGACCCTCAGAGAGAGAGAGAGAGAGAGAGAGAGAGAGAGAGACCCCGGCACTAGCACTGACCTGTGTCTCTCCACTCAGTGCGTGTCTCAGTCCTCACTTGGGGGAGGGGGTTTGAAACCCGGGGTGAAGCTGCAGTTCAGGAGCCTGGGTCCCTCACAGATTCTCCTTCCTTATTGTCTGTGGGGAATTATGTGCAGGATAAAAAGTACCTCTGTCTCCTTAGTGAAGACTTGGAAGAATCTGATCTCCAAAATGTCCCCTTCTCAATAGACCTTCAGGTGTGCCCAAGTGCCCAGGTCTGCCCTGTACTTCCTGCTTCCTGAGGAAAGGAAACAATCAGAAATGATGTGAGCTTTAGTCAGAGTTGTCAGAATCAATTGGGCAAATTGAAGGCAAAGATGAGGGTCTCGTTGTCTGAATACGCATGGTACCTGACCAGTGTTACTGTCTCTTTAACAATGTAGTTCTGTTCAGAAGAGAATTAAAAGGCCAGCACGGAGAATATTTCAGATTCATCAGTTTTGTGAACTTTCTCTAAACAGTTCTCTTATGAATCATCATATAGACTAAAGAAAACAAGCACTGTGTTAAAGTTTATTTTCTTTCTCTCTGGGATTACCTTGGAGTCGAGGGACTCCAGGAACCATCGACATGACAGCCCACAGAGACAGTGTCTACATTGGGACTTTGAGAGCAGTGACTGGGGTCTTTATACCACGAGGGGCAGCTATTTGTTCTTCCCTTTCCAGAGTGATGATCATTGAAGGCACATGAAACAACGCTGTAAGGAAACATACATATGAGTCTCCAGAACTCTAAGACCAGAAAAAAAATGATTGTTCCTTGCTATTACTACCCACTTCTTTGGAAAGGATCACACTAGAAGTTCTTGGGTAGAGTGGGGAAAAGTGAAATAAAACACAGAAATTTAAAATGAAAAGAATAAGCTTATTTGCTGGAGTGGCTTTTGTTGGTATTTTTTTTGGTGGGGGCATCATTGCCCTTCGTGGTGGGAATAGGAGGCCCAGCCATGCTGCTGGATTTGAACCTCCAACCCAGTGGGCCGCAGTCCTGGCACACAACCACTACACCAGTGGGGCTCAGCCTGGATTGGCTTTTGGGTATCATAACTTCAAGTCTGGGACTGAACTCACCCTTTGGAAAAACTTCCAGCCAAAATATAGACAAGTCTACAAGGGAGTGATAATTCTGGGAAGATATTTACCTCAGAATAATCAAATTTTCAGTAAAAGGGTGACATTTATCCAGGGAAAAATTTAGAGTGTTTGCAAAGAAACAGTAATTTCAACAGGCAAGTAAGAGTTTGGGAAGTTGAATAAAAGATGTTTCCTGTGTGTATTGCACTCAGTGAAATGAAACAAAAGACTATGAATTGTTCATAGTCTCAGTATGAGACTAATCTCATACTGAGGTTACTAATCTCAGTAACCTTCACCCAAGCTATAAGGATAAGAATACAACAAAGAAAATAAAATTAAAACGTTCCCTCAGTTCTCCTATAATGAGGAGAGAGCACTTCAGGTTGTGCTTTGTGCACACTGGGTCTCCCAAGAAACAAACAAGGATCCAGAGAATATGTCCTAGTCCCATGCCTCGTTCTCCTCCCTCTGTTCTCTGTGATCCACAGTTATGGTAAAAACATCTAAATCTTGAAGGTCAGAGAGAGGAAGAAGACTCAAACCATAAGGCAGGGAAACTGAGATAGGGGAGGATCCAGACTCTGTCCTGAGACCTTGTGCCACAGACCCCAACCTTCCCTTCATGGTGGTTACTATCTAGTCTCACATTGTTTTCCTTACCTACTTCTGTCTGCATCACCACACACATCAAATAAGTGGTATATTCCCTTCATGGGGACTCAGGTACTTGAGAGAATCTCTTAAAGAGTGAATCATTGTCTTATAACATCCATGAAAACACCATACTCTTGATGAACACCTTAGGTTGTAGTTTGTTTATTTAGTTTACAATTTATCCCAGGATAGCAAGAGTGTTCTCTGAATACCATCTGCGTTGACTCAGCTAAACCTCTGAATCTGAATACTGGAATCTGTGAATGACTGACTCTTACTCTCTCTCTCTCTCATTCATCTGTACATTTTCATCTTTGAAATCTATCTATATATTTCATCATTAATCTATTAAGTGGCCTACAAACCTGCTTGACTATAGATTTCACTATCATCTTTATATATCATGTCTATGTATCTGTCATCTCTATATATTTTTATTACCTATGTATGTTTCTGCTTCTATTTCCTTCACTTTCATGCTTAACTTTATTTTTTAAACAAACCCCAGCTTAGACGGAGCAAATGTGTTTTGCTCTTGTGGAGTATGCTACCTAATGGACATTGCTTGTAGTTTTCTAGATCTATTTCTTTTTTGTTTACTTAATTCTTGATGTCCTCCTGGACCTCCTATTTAAATAATAATAACATTTTAAGTGTTGAATTACAGTATTTCACTATTTGGTCAACTTATGCTGTTACTTGTTTATTGAACTTAAAATATTAGCCAGAACTTGTCTAATATATTTTGAAGAAATAATGTTATATTCCTATCACTTTAGTCTCAGATCCTCATAGTGTGGTGGCTTGTGCTTTGTTGTGATGCTAGAAGCTATGTCACTGGAATATCACATGCCAGCAGGGTCACCCAAAGTGAACAGATTTCAGTAAATCTTCCAGACTAAGAACAGACAATGCAGAAGGACCCCTCTCCCTTCTTCAGAAGAAAAAGCTGCTAAAACCTCATGGATACCTGTGAAGCATTGGCAAATATAGAAAGTCTAAGCAATGGAAGTAGCACATTGCTGAAGATTGTGCTAGAGGTTGAGCCCCAAGTTTGTGGGCCCCCAAAATGTCTCTAAGAAGCTGATTTCTTGAAATCATCTTGATTTCCATGATGATGTGATTTGGGTAAAGTCTCTGGGCAGGATCTTCATTTCCTAATAGGGCATAACTGAAGTTAAAGCGAAAGAGCTGCAAAACCCTTTCTAAGGGTTAGAACTTGGAATTTGCATGTTGTGAATTAAGGAATACTGGAAGAGGTCAAAAATAAAATGGAATGCATAAGAACTGGTATTCTAGGAAGAGTGAGCTTACATGGATTGATTGGTATTGACGAATTTGAATTAGAAGAAGCATAGGACTTAGCATGCTGGGACAAGAAAATCAAGAAAATGACAAGCCATTCATTGTCAGACTAGATCTTGCTAAACCCATTATGAAGTACAGAACTGTCTGTGATAAGACTACATCTGCTTTCAAGGAAACCCACTCAATGCAACTACTATCAAGCATTATTTGAGCAATATATTTCCTGCCAACTTTAACATACAAATAAGTAAGGTATAACACTAAAAATTGTTTTATTTGATCCTTTTACATCCTACATCCAATATACATGAATTTATATATTTCCTACTCACTAAGATTGTATTCTTCTGTCATAAAAATAGAGCAATCTCTTGGGGGAAACAGTGATTTGGAGCTGCATCCCCAGACCACAACACGGCAACAGCCCTGAAACTGTCCAGCTGCACCTGGTCCAGGGAGTAGCCTGTGATCTGTGGATCTTCATCGCCCCCTGCAGACCAGCTCTCTGCCAGCAGTGACTGTGTGTTGGGGATCACTCTGATTCCCTGTTAGTCTTTCTCACAGAGTAGTATAGAGGACCTTGTCTTCCATTTTCTCACCAACTATTTGTAGATAAACTGTGTCCTTGTCATTGTGTCTGGCGATGGTGAATTGATCTTTCACTGAGACTTCATAGTTCTTAGTACCGTAATGGAAGTATTTACACAGATGGATGAGGAAAGGCTATAAACCAAAGTGTGCTCAGACTTCAGGCTGCTAACCTGTAGATAAGCTGTGCCGACTGAGGCATCCAAGGAGAAGACAGAGCCCTCTGTGAAGCCCAGCGTATATGTTGGCTTCCTAGTGCTGCAGCTAATGTAGTTCATCCACTGAAGTCCTTTTCCTGGTGCTTGACACACGCAGTTCATGCTGTGGCTTGTAGAAGTATGCAGTCGTACAGCAGGACACCTTCTTCTACTCTCCTGGCTTCTTCACCTCAGCCCCAGACTGCACTAACTGCACTTGGGCACGGACACCTGTAAGGATGTGAACCA
>PVJH01041593.1:0-14860 GCA_004026705.1 Nesogale talazaci | reverse complement strand
TGCACACAAGTTATAGGAAAGGGGGGCTATCAGGGTCCCATGTGACAAGATCAGACCCCAGACTCCTGGATGTGGCTACACAGGTTAGACTAGAGATCATTAGCATCAGCATGTGAATCTGCCCACAGGCTTCAAAGGAAGCGAACCATCATCCTGACAGCAGGGGAGTTAGCTCTGTTGTGAGACAACACAAAAGCTTCAGGTAGCTGGGAGTTTCAGGGAGTATAACTGCCTTAACTTCCATAACAAATGCTGGTAAACAGTTTGCTTAATATTTGGAGTATAATAGTTGTAGAAAACTTCTGTCTTCATCCCACATGCACTGGCCGCCCTTATCCAAAGGGTTGCCAGGGCTGCCAGGAGGCCAGTGGGGAGTGTGGACAGGAGGGAGCCAGAGCTGGCAGCCAGAGAGACTGGCCCACATGAGCGAGACTCCAGAGATGCTGAGCGTTGGCAGGGCGTGAGAAGCTGAGTCAGCAGAACCTCTCATGATACGGCTGGGGAGACCGAGGCTCAGAGAATCAGCTAAAGCTTGCAGAGCCAGGCAAGGCCTGAAAATAGCTCTTCACACTCCCTGCCGGATGTCATGATGTCCTGTCTAATGACTCCACATTCCATAGCTGGGAAGCTTATTCACTGCCCCCTCGTGGGGCGTCCTGGTGCCAGGCCCCGTGCTGGCCTGGTCACTGTGGCAAGGCCCTACTTGACATTCCACAGCTACAGTCCCGTGGTCAGTTGGAGAGCTGTCATAAAGCTATAGGCAGGGTGAGGCGAGGGAGAGAGGAAGGGGTCTGTTATACTTGTTCCTACTTTATCTTGAAAAACAAAACCCCACCGTATTGTGCTTGGGGTGGAAGTTTATGCAGCAAGTTTCTCTTGCAGTCCATACTCCGTATGCACGCGGCACCTTGACATTGGTTGTCTCCCTGTTTGCACTCCCCCTGTCTGCTCAGCTCGGCTTTGGGGCCCGAGTGTCTCTTTCGGTCCCATGTAGCTGATTGTTCTAAAGAGCACATTTCCTATGACTGCTGTTGTCTATTTGTAGACCTATTATTTGGTTGAGAGGTGGGCTCTTGGGTGGCTTCAGGACATGTGAGAAGGGCAGCCGAGGGATAGCCTGGGACCCGCTCCCTCTTCTGGTCACAGGCCCAAGGAGCTTGTCCATGTCAATCGTTACTCTGCGATCCCCCAAATCCCCCAAACATTGATGCCGCGTGAGACTGCGACTCCATAAGGTTTTCTAGAGCTTGATCTGCCCCTGAAGGGTCGACAGGACTCCAGGAGGGGGATATGAGGAGGGGCCCACCTGGAGGAGGAAACAGCCCACTTGTCAAAGGACGGGTGTGAGGTCTCCTGGAGACCATATGGCTGCCATGGAGGAGGGATTGGGCAAAGGACTTTGAGCCTTGTTTGAGTCATGGTTGAGTCGTGGCCCTGGAGGTCGGGATTCTGTCTGGATTTTGTATTTGCCAGCCCACTGTGGGCAACCTTACGGATACGTTCGGCACTCCAGAGGCTGGCCTGCTTGGTCACTGTCACTGTAGTGCCACGATAATGCTGTGTAACAAGCTCCAGGGTACATCGTGGCCTAATATCGTGAACGTTTCTGTAACTCCTTAGTTGTGGGCCAGTGATTTAGGCTGGGCTCGGCTGGTCGGTTCAGCAGTGGGCTCCTTCGCCGCTCCGGAGGCTGGCTCCCTGCCGACCGACCTAGGCTGGTCTTAGCTGGGTGTCTGCGACGACGTGGCCCTGCTCCCATGTCTTTCAGCCGCCAGCAGGCTGGTCTGGGCATGCAGTCATGCCGGTGGCAGACACACGAGAGGACAGGCCCCAGTGTGAAGGTCTGTTTTGAGCCTTTGTTTGCAACAGGTATGCCAGAACCCCACTGGCGGAACAAGTCCCGTGGCTGGGTCCAGATTCAAGGGGTGAGTAGGTCGCCTCCACTCATGGTGGGAAGGTCCCACAAAGCTCATTGGAAAGTGCCATGGCGACTGGGGGGGAGGGACCATGAGGGCCACAACTGCAATCTCCCACTGACATTTTCCACCCAGCCTAGCACAAGGATTCACACCTCCATCCCTGCACAGGGCCTCGCGGGCAATGGTGCTTCTCTCTCTTGAAGACTTGGCTCAGTCTTGCCTTCTCAGCAGAGCTCTCCCTGCTGACTGCGGCTCTCAGCTCTGCTCCCTTGCAGTGGGGGGAGGAGGGAGTTCCAGGGGTAAGTGGGCATGGGTAACGCATTTCACGGTGGGATTCACTGGGTGGGAACGTCTTTCTGTGTGCATGGTTTTCTGGGAATGTGTGAGGGTACCTCTGTGTCAGTACCTCTGAAGGGGCATCAGAAAGTTCATGGACAAATGGAATGAAAGGCTACGGGTATCTCTCCGTGAACTTTTTGAAGCCCTCCTCCGAATGGGATGGTGTGTGAGGGTGAGGGTGACCGTGTGCTTGTGTGGACACAGGGATTGAAGGGAATCTGTGCATGTGTGTGTGATCTAGTGAGGGCCACTAGAGATGGGCTTCCCATTCCTTCACCCACCTCACTGCGCTGGACCGGACACCTGGTTTTCTGCAGGAGACCCACTCCCCAGCCTTGACAGCCCATATTGGCAAAACCAGAAAGAGGCAACACAGGACACAGAGAGCTTAAGAGAGGCTCTGGGCTTAGTCTAGCAGCTGGGAAAGGCTTTCTGAAGGAAGTGGGACTTGAATGGAGTCTGGAGGCCAAGGAGGAGCCTAGGGGGCCCAGGGTCTTTGGGTGAGTGCAAGAATTCTGCTCTACGCAGATGCGTGATCCAGGGCCAAGGCTGAGGCTGGAGGTCAGGAGTGGCCGCCACTGTGTGGGACAGAACCTCGGGACATGCTGGGGAGGGCCAATGAGGCTGATGCGGTCACAGGCCTTGAGCATTGGGTGACAGATGAGGGGTGGTGGTGATGGTGAGGCAGTGGGTTAAAAAGCCAGACTGGAGTGGACGGGGTCCGGGAGAGGCCCAAAGATAGCATGTGCCAACTACCCAGGGTAGACCTGGCCGAGAGGGTGAAACCCAGGAAATGGGAGTGAATTCAAGAAGGGATGGGGGACGGAAGCTGCAGCACCTGGCCACTGGGAGATGGGACTCTGAGGTCGGGTTTAAGGGATGGAGCTGAAGTGGATGTCAGGGGAGGCGATGGTGACAAGGGGTGGCAAGCGTTGGCACTGGGCCACCAGAGGGATGGGGCAAGCCAGCTGGGGACCGGCATCAGGGGGGCACCAGGGATCAGGGCTTGGGCCCCCTGCTGAGTCCCCAGCTGAGAGGCAGGAGTTGGTGACTGAGCGCTCTTTGGCCTCAGCAGCTTGGCAGAGCCGGCACTCCCCAGCCCTCATCCCTGTCATCTGGCACATGCCGACACGACAGCCTTGCCAACAACGAGCCGAAGCATCTTGACACCACTGCCAGGAAGGGAGGATGCTTCCAAGCATCACCCAAGACCTGCACGCTCTCCTCAGCCCCAAAGCTGCCTTCAAGGCCACATTCCTGCCAGGCGCCAGGGTACTCATCGGTCACAAGGGAGGCCCAGTTGCATGTTCCTCCCCCAGGAAGTTTCCGAAGTGGCTGTGGAAGATCCAGCCTCCTGTTTCTCACCAGGGGATGTGGGACACTCAGTCCAGCTCGCTACTCGTTCAACTGTCCTACAGTTTTTAAAGTGGCCAGATTTTAAGTGGGACACCATTGACTGGGAGGAAGGGGGGTGTTCTTGATTAAAAATTTGGTCTCCTGGGCTGAGCCCTGGTGGCATAGTGGTTGTGCTCCGGACTGCGGCCCACTGGTATGGAGGTTCAGTTCCAGCAGCTGCTCCACAGGAGCAAAAGGCTGGGCATCCTACTCCCACCACCAAAGGGCAGTGATGCCCAAAAAAACAAACAAATTTGATCTACTGAGCCTCCTACTCCCACCAGAGGTCAGTGATGTGCCCCCTCCAAAAAAATTTTGGTCTAAATGGAGCAACAAAAATTTTCATAGAATGCAAAAATAGTATTGTAATATATTTATTTTAATTTTAAAACACCGTGGGACATTGTTAAATTGTTAAAAAGCGGGACCTCTGGTCACCTTATTCTAAGTGTCTTCTCTGAGCTTCCACTGACAGTGCACAGAGCACCTCTTCCACCCCAGCTTCTCAAGCTGTCCTCTTGTCCCAGGCATCTCTGTGCCTGGGAACTGTCATCACCTGTGCCCACCTAGTCCGGAGCAAGGGTCCTGCTCTGCCAAGGGCTCCATCCTGGCTGAGCACTTGGCCCCAGTCTGGCTTCCCAGCTGCGTAGCTGCCCACATAGGGCAGCAGAGACCTGGGTCCCCCGTGGAGACTCTCCTGGAAGAGCTGTGCTCGGGTTCTTTGCTGTTTCTGCCCATGTGTGGAATGCTTGGTGCCACAGACCCACCCAGGAAGGTCAAGACTTCTCTTGGCTTCTGAGAAGGAGAGGAGAGACACTCCCAAACCCCAAGGTCATGTGTGGGACTCTGGGGGACACAGCAACTGCAGGGATGAGAGGCTGGGAGCAGCCGCGATGAGAACCTTCTTGTCTCGGCTTTCTGGAGCAAGCCCTGGATTTGGGGGCAGAGTGGGCCAAGGTGGAGCTAGTGGCAGCACGCAGCCTGAGGCCCTGCCCTGACAGTTAGACTTTGAACAAATGCAGGGAGTTTCAGTTTCCTCCTCTGTAGCATGAGGTCAGCCATGTCCTCCTCTTCAAGCTGATGCAATCATACCTCCGAAAATGCCTACCATGGCCTGATACCCCGTACATCCAATTATTTTATTTGATCATTTCCTGAAGTCAATAATTCAATAGTAGACATAAATGACCATGCATCGCCCACCCTCCACCCCTCCCCAACTTCCAGTACAGGGGAAGCCCTAGAAGAGTAGTCCTGGCTCTGAGGACCCTTAGTCTACCCCCGCACAAGGATACAACAGGTGCTAAGGGGAGGTGGGGAGAGAGCTCAGTGCTAAGAGGGCAGGAAAGAGTGCCAGGGCCGTGGGACCTGGGTCTGCAGGTCGTCAGCCCTGGAAAGCACAGTGAAAGGCTCACAAGAGCAGTGTGGGGGCTTCAGGACTGCCCTTGGCCCAGAAGAAAGTGAAGAGGGACAAGAGGCTGTGGTCTTGAAGCCCAAATCCCTCGATTGGCATGAAACCATCCCTGGAACCCGCATGGCCTTGAACCTCACGGGCATGCTGGAGCCTGGGCTGCCACCAGCCCCCAGAAAACAGGAGAAAGGGAGAGAGGAGAGAGGGCCTTAGCTCCAGAGACAGGACAGGAATCTGTACCACAAGCAGGGGGAAGGGGCGGGGGACATGCACGTTCTCCTTAACCTTCAGAAGACAGCCGTGGGTTTCCTGGGTGGGGTGAGGTGGGCTGGTGCAGAAGGAGAGGGGTGGCAGGGTCACCGAAAGGCAGGTCCCACCCTGGACTCTTCAAGGTTCAGGGCCTCTGCATAGCTTCTTCTCTCTCCAGTCTCTCACCCTGGCCGAGCCCAGGCCTAGCTAGCAGAGAGGAGAAGAAGCATTTGTCAAATTGATTTGTCCAAAGAGGTCCAGAGTGAGCTAGTCACAGAGACAGGGAACAGGAGAAGCAGTGAGATGGAAAGAATGCATGGGCAAGTAGGAACATCTAGAGGTAGTGGAGATGGAGAAGGGAGAGCGGGAAGCCACAGGAACCTGCAGAGCTGGAGAAGAAGGTAGAAGGCAAGACCCCAAATAGCAGCTGCTGGGGGCGGCAGCCTGCCCCGAGATGGCCCTTTCACTGGGGCTGAATTCAGCATTCCTAGGCCCCGTGGGGACAGCATGTGCTGACCCGAGGTCCAGAAAAGGCCCAGCTGGAGCTGGAATGTGCTCGGTGGGTGGCTTCCTGACCCACACGTCCCACCCCACTCCAGTTCCCGCCCTACTCACCCAGCCCATGGGGAGGTCAGGGCCTCTCCTACCCCAAGGGACGGAAGTGTGGTAGGCTCAGGGTGGGGGACCAAGCCAAAAAGCAGGGAGAGAGGCATGGAGGGCAGTGGGGATCATTGCATTTGGAAAAGAGATGGTTGTCCGATGCTTAGATTCTCCATCTCTCATGAACTGCCCCGGAGTGGAGTCTGACTCATGGCAGGGTGTGTGTGTGTGTGTGTGGTGTCTCCAAGAGGTGGGGATGGGGTAGCGCTATGCATCACTGGACTTTCATGGCTGGGACCTTTTGGAAGTAGGCTGCCTGTCTTCTAAGGTGCCTCCGAGTGGGTTTGACCTGCTGACCTTCTGCCTGGTCATTAGTTGGCTTCACCCTTCACATCACTCGGGGACCCCGACTTGAATATTGACATCTTCAGTGTGACCAATCACACTGTCATCAAAATCTAACAGCACCTTATCGTTTGATCTCCCTTTTAACCCATCTTCGATTTGTTCTCATTTTTCACAGTTTCTGCTTTCTTTTTGCTTGCGGCTTTTCTGCATTTCACTTCATCGTGGTTGTTGCTTTTCAGTCCAGGAAATCCAGGATAGGTAAATCTCTAGAGACAGTGACTGGATTCATGATCTCTTGGAGGCAAAGCAGGGGCGGAGGAGGGGATATTGGGGGATAGCACCGAGCACAAGAAAGAAGAAAATGTTCTAACATGAACCGAGGCGATGATTGTACAACTCTTCTTGATAGGACTGAACCACTGAATTGTATGATATGTGAATTACACGCCAGTAAAACTGTTAACAAAAAACCTCACAGGCTGATTTGCCTGCGCACATCCCCTCTGAAGGACAGTGCCCAGAGGTGTGGCCCACGCTGCCATAATGCCCTCCTGCCTCAAGCATTCATCAGTTTCTGAGGAAGAAGAACTGACCTGAGTCCTCAAAGCTTCAGCTGACACAGCCTCTGCTCCAGCAGGTATGAAAGCCGGCCTGGCTGGGTTCCAGCCTCCTTCGAGCCAGAATGAAAACACTTGTCATTCCTCACACCGTGAGGAATTTTCACTCAATGCCAATAATTGCTTAACATGCCTGAAAAATCAAGACCGGAAGAGGGTTGACTTGAATAACCGCCATCCCACCTCCCCACTCCACCACCTGCAAAAAGATGTGTGTGTGTGTGTGTGTTTATGCCAATATCTGTACTTGTGGTGCTGTGTGTCTGGATGAGCTGTAAGTTCCAATCGATAATGCACTGGAATGGAGCGAAAGGGCATAGGGCCTTAGAAAAGGAGGCTTTTTCTTGAGCGGAGACAATTCCCAGCAAGGGCTGACAGCTGAGAGATGTCAAAGCACCGCTTAAAGAAATGTTGGCAGCTGGGAGAATATGTCCTGAAGGGGACATCTGGATGGCACAGCACAGCTGTGTCAGTCTGGGTGGACTAGAGAAACAGATTCGTAGATACTCATACGCATGTAGCAGACAGTTTTATATCAGAGGTAATTGTATATGAAGAAAGCACCCCAGCCCAGTCCAGATCAAGTCCCTACTTCCAATATTAGCCCGTATGTCCGATACTAGTGTGTGAATTCTTCTAGACTCATGCAGCCCATGCGATGACTCCCAGAGCAGGAAGATCCAGCCAGTGGGTGAAGAACCTTGTGGAAGCATCTCAGCACTGGTGTGGGTCTCCACCAGGTTCCTCCGGCTCCAGGGCTCTGGCTCTATCAGTGTGTCTCCATGTGACTCATCCACAGGAATGTCTTGCAGAGAGACTGCGTGTCCCGCCTCTAGTGAGTCATTTATCTCTGTGGAGGCTCCAAGTGAGGTCATCAAGCTGTGACTTGAAGGACAGGCTAGACTCCACCCCTTCACAAATTGACACCAGATTATGGAACTACCACAACAGCATTTGTGGCGAGAGGTTTCCCAGTAATGCCAGTGGGGTGTGGGCTTGGGGAGACCATCGCTGCACTCAATGCAAAGATAGACTGAGATTCTTAGAACACTACAGAGCATGGACGGGAGATTCCTACGGGAAAGTGGCTCAGAGACTGTGGGACAAAGGATTCAGGATGACGGCTTGAGGCTTGCCTCTCCTCTCTCTGCCCCAACACCATGTCAGGTGTGAAAGAAACCCAGCATGCGATTCTGCAAGAAGAATCGAAGCTGACCACCGGTCCCCTGACTGATGCGTCTTTGGGAAGACCCTGGGTGCAGCCTCACTGGGAGAGGAGAAAGGGGACACATGAAGGACATGTTGGCCCTGCCTCAAGGAGTTCACAGTTGGGCAGGGCTGGCAGACTCATCTTAGGGAGCAGGCTTCGACATGCTTCTGGGGTGAGTTGGGTGGTGTGGCTAGCTCCTAGAGCCAATGCAGTTAGAGTCAAGGGGCAGCCGGGTGAGAGAGATCTGCTAAACGGAAGTAGCTTGGAGTGAACTTTGACTCAGGGGGAGGTGTCAGGCCGACAGAAATCTCCACTTCTGCCGTGTCCTGCCCTGAAAACTGGAGTGGTGGCCATGGGGAGTCAGTACTTGTGGTAGTCACATAATCTGGTGCTAACTTGTGAAGAGGGGGAGTTGAGTCTGTCAATCAGGTCGCAGCTTGATGACCTCATTTGGAGGTGCTAAGGAGATAAATAGCTCACTGCAGGTGGGACACACACTCACTTCCTGGGAGACATTCCTGTGGACAAGTCTTGGAACTGGGAGAGCCATGAACTGAATCCACTGCCACTGGATCCACAAGGCCTTCTACCCACTGCTCTCTGATCTTCCCGCACACTTGGCACCATTGCATGTGTTTTGTGAGTCTGAAAAGGAATTTGCAGGCTGGTACTGGACATAGGGGCTAATATTGGACTTATGGACTTGATCTGGACTGAGATGTTTTCTTTCTTTCTTTTTTTTTTTAGGCATAACTGCCCTCTGGTGGTGGGAGTAGGAGGCCCAACCTTTGCTCCTGTGAGCTGAACCTCCATCCCAGTGGACCACAGTCCTGCACACAACCACTACGTCACCGGGGCTCAGCCCCGAGATGTTTTCTTAATGTACAATTACTCTTTGATATAAAACTTTCTCTTACATACCTATGAGTGTCTCTGAATTCATTTCTCTAGTCCACCCAAACTAACACATTATGGTACCTTGGGAGTGGGGACCTAGAGAAACACATCACAAAGATGGAGAGTGGATGCTTGTTTAACCTCTGCCTCATGGTAGTTTTTCTTCTTTGGCAAGTCACAGGTCAGATATGACCAAGCAGTTGACTGGATTGTTTTCTGGAAAGAATATGGGAAGTTAAAGTTTTGAATATTTTGTTTGGTTGTAGTTTTTGGCTATTCCCATGTGAAGTGGCAAAAATGAATGTGATTAATGTATATTTTGAGCTCAGAGGACAAGATAGACTCTTGATTTTCTCAGAACTGTCTAGTGAAAATGACGGACAGAAGGTCAAAAGGACTGAGAGAAAGCCTGGCTCTGGCTTGATTCTGTCAGAGGCCCAGTCTCATATTTTGTATCAATGGAAGAGTTTAGATAAGGATTAAGATAAATAGATATGGATTAAACTTGACTGTTCTAAGAATTGAGTTTAGTATCAGAGTCTACTTTGTTTATGCTGATTTCTTTTGCCTTTATTGTTGATATAATGATTGTTAGAGATGATTATTAGGAAGTATGAAAACAGAGTTTGTAAGCCCACTTATTCTGAGCCATTAAAATTTGATCTTTAAATGAGTTTAAAACTTGCCTGTAGAGAAAATTCGGAAAAGCTAAGTCCCACTCAGAGTCTTGAGTGTCCAGGACATTCGAAGGCGAAGAGACTTGCCTAGGGGGCTGTTGACAGAGTGAAGAGAGAAAAAAGGAACTCTTTGGATTTTTGAACTTTGAATTAGCGATTTGAGTCAGAAGCTGGTGAAACTCTGGAACCATGAAGAAACTCTCCTCTCTAGGACTGAGCTGTTAAAGGAAGTCTGTGGGCAGGCTGAAATGCTTGCTAGGTGACCATCTGGATCCATTTGTTGAGTGGACGTGAGAGAAATGCAGTAATAGAGACAGGTTGAGTCTGTCCCTGACACGTATGGACCTAGTTTACAGGAACTAGAGGGGAAGGTGAGAACAGCTTGACTGGTCTGAAGTTCAAGGCCTAGCGCAGGCAGGCGAGGGTTGGTGAGAATTTGTGATGGGGCCATGGTCTAAGGCAAAGCAACCCTTATGGCTATGTGAGGCAGCCACACTGAGTTGACCAGAACCCAGCCAGCTGAAGAGGAGACTTTTGAGAGTGTGAACTGGTGCCTATTGCTACAGATTTTATGGATGGCCTGTACTGATTTGGCTTTGCTTATGGATGCAGGTGTCACAAGATTCCAACAGGAATGAAGATTCTTCACAGTAAAGAATATGATTGTCTTCTCAGAGCACTGAGTTGATGTAAGAGGGCAGTATAGAAATTGGATACCCAAAATTGGGTGGAGAGGGCTGAGCCCCGGTGGCGCAGTGGTTGTGTGTGGGACTGCGGCCCACAAGGTTGGCGATTCATACACAGCAGCAGCTCTCCAAAAGCAAGACTGGGCCTCCTACTCCCACCAGGGGGCAGTGATGCCCACAAAAAATTGGATGGAGGGCTGAGCCCCGGTGGCGTAGTGGTTGTGCACGGGACTGCGACCCACTGGGACGGAGGTTCAATTCCAGCTGTGGGGCTGGGCCTCCTACTCCCACCCCGGAGAGCAGTGATGCCCCCCCCCCCCAAAAAAAAAAGAAAGAAAAAAATTGGATGGATAAAAGCATGAAGTGTTTGGCTCACAAACTTTCATAGGTGCTGGAATTAAGATGCAGGTGTTCACATAAGTATAGAATGTTTTTGTTTTGTTCACTTATATAATGTTATGTTTAAAAGAGAGTGGCACATTTTTGAATTGTATGCATATTAGTTTCATCCTGTTAGGTACAGATATGATTCTATTGTTTTTTTTTTTAATTGTATATGGCTAAAGAGTTGTGTAAAAGTGTCAAGTTGACAAGAGGTGGTCTGTGGTTGTCACATAATCAACTGGTGAAGGGGTGGAGTTGAGCCTGGCAATCAGGTCACAACTGGATTACCTTATTTAGAGATGCAAAGGAGATAAGTAGCTCATTGGAGGTGGGACATACACTCACTCCCTGGGAGACATTCCTATGCATAAGCTACATGGACCTATGCCGAATGCAGCCAGAACCTTGGAGCTGAAGGAGCCATGTGAAGACCCCCTCCTTGTCAGCGCTAAGATGCTTCCACTGCCCCTGGATCCACAAGACCTTCTCCCCATTGGCCTGTGATCTTCCTGCACTTGGTGCCATTGCATGTGTGCCATGAGTCTGAAGAGGAATTTATAGACTGGTACTGGACATAGGGGACATCAAGATTATGGTCATAATCTAGACTGGGATTTTTTAAAATGTACAATTACTCTCTACATAAAGCGCTTTCCTGGACACATATGAGTGCCTGTGCATTTGTTTCTCTAGTCTATCCAGAACCTTTGTAAACTGGACCCTGGAGAGTCCTCCTCTGCCGCGACGGGGCCACCATGTATCTTGAGGGCCGCGGTGCTCACACGCAGCGAGCGATAAACTCGCCGGAGCTGTGCCTGCTGTCCAACGCAGCCGAGGCGGTTCCAACGCTGAGCGATGACGCTGCGGAAAACCGAACAGACGCCGCGGTCTGGCTATGTCTGAGCTCATCCTTGCGGCCGCCGCGTACATCCATCTTGTAGAGCAGGGGTCCTCACGCCGCGACCCTCTCAGGCAGCTCCTCATGCGGTGGTGACCCCCAACCACAACGTTATTTTCGGTGCTACTTCATCGCTGTCATTTTGCGACTATGAGGAATCAGGCAGCCCTTGTGGGTGAAAGGGTCATTCGACGCCCCCCCCCCTCCCCCCGGGGGTCGCGACCCACAGGTTGAGAACCTCCGTTGTAGCGGGTCTTCCCCTTTCACATTGTCAAGCATGGTGTCCTTCTCCAGGGACTGTTCTCTCCTGACAACATGTCCAAAGTAGGTGAGATGCAGTCTCTCCATCTATGGAGCACGCTGGCTGGACTTCTTCCAAGACACACTTGTTTGGTCTTTCGGCAGTCCCTGGTCCTTTCAATATCCCCTGCCAGCACCATAGTTCAAGCACATTGATACAGTGTCCAACTGCCACGTGCAGAGGAACTATACCTGCATCTAAAGGACACGGATGCATGTAAAACCCGGTGAGTTCCAACTGAGGTTTGTAGACGAGGTCACTGTACTGTGCCCGTGTCGATTTACTTGTCTTGGTCCTGTAAGATGTTGCCATTGGGGGACGCTGATAGATGGGTCCTTAAGATCTCCTAGTACTAATCCTGCAGCTTCTAAAGTTGATTAGAATTTCAAAAATCAGTTGTGTTTTTTTTTTAAGTGATGTGCCTAGTAGCTGGGCCTGCCGAAGACTTGCTGTTTTGGGGTAGAAGCTTCACCCACCCTCTTCACCCACCTAGACACTCCGGGGCCTCAGCCCCACCATTGCCTTTGCGGGCAGCTTCCTGTCTACACAGCGACGTCAGTGCCCCAGTAGCATTCACGGGGCGCCGTCCCACACTGCCTCCGGCGTCTGCAATGCATCCCCCACCAGACTGAGGGTCCTCAAAGAGTGGGGATTGCACCTTCTGGGTTGTCCATCTCCTTCTTCTATCCTGGGGATACAAAGCTGGTGGTCAACCTTTACTGGGGGACAGACTGGGAAACACCGGTCCCCCACAGTGTCCAAGATCTCCTTAACCCATTCACTGCACTCCACTAAACCATTCATTGCTACCCACGACCCAAGTCACTGCAATCTACTCCCTGGGTCCTGTTATGTCCTGCTCAGTGGTAACCAAGCAAGTGGCTTCTGTTTCTCTTTCCCAGCTTTGCCACCTGCAAACGGTGCAACCGTGGGTCAGTCCCTTGACCCTTCTGACCTTCAGCTTCCTCACTCAGAAGGCCAAAGGAATGGTCCTAGTGGGTCCACAGAGCAGCGGGGGAAACCACCCTCGCAGGACTTGCTCCGGGGTGCATTTCTCCCAGGCGAGACCACGCCTGCCATGTAGTGGGCGCCTGCTGTGGCTTGCTGAAGTACTCTGTGAATGAACTAATGATTGAAAGCATGAATGAGTGCTTAGAAAGGGTCCCCACAGCTTTAAGTAGGAGTTCTCTAAATGTTAGTTCTTTCCTCTTCCGATTTTCCTTTTTTGCTTCCTCTGCACTCCACCCCCAGCCCTTTCTGGAACACATTTCCATCCAAACAATGCCAGAGCGGTGGAGAAACTGCCAGCCTGTCCCTTTGGGCTCCAAAGGAAGGGCGGTGTGTCATCCTCAGTGTGAGGCGTTTGAACACGAGAAGGCGATGTGCCAAGCTGGGGCTCCTTCTGCCCTTGAGCACAATTTCAGGCAGGTGGCTGGGTCGGGCGGAGGAAGCAGTGAGCCAGCAGTCATAGTGGTGGCTGCTGGCGGTTCTCCATCGGCCCCTTTTCCTGGGGGTCTAAAGAAGGGCTGGAAAGGCTGGACTTTTCATACAAAGCAGCCCAAGTCCAGCGAGGACTGCACCACACTCCTCAGGGAGGCCAGGGCACTCGGCCTTCACCCTCCCTGCGTGCCTGTCCTGCCTCAGAATCTTGGGATCTTGGCTGGTCAGGGGTGTTGAGGGAAACTGGGTCATCAAGTTCTCTCCGAGTAGCTGTTTCTGCCTCAACTGACCCCATGTCTGATGACTCCTCCTCTTCCTCCTCCTCTTCCCAGGGGTGCAGGGGGGAGACTTCTCACTACTTCTTTGGCGTGGACATTTTCTTTCTTTTCTTTCTTTTTTTCCCTCCACACTCACATAATACATGCAATGACACTGAATGAAGGACGATCACAGGCCAGTGGGTAGAAAGTCTTTGGATCCAGTGGTGTTCTAAGCATCACAGTGCTGGCAGGGGTCTCTATGTGGCTTTTCTGGCTTCAGAGGCCTGGTTGTATCAGGATAGGTCCATATGTCTTGTCAGCTGCAATGTCTCCCAGGGAGTGGCAGAGAGAGAGGAGAGAGAGAGAGAGAGAGAGAGAGAGAGAGAGAGAGAGAGAGTCTCCTGTCTCCTAGAAGGAAGTCAGCATGGGCATTTTCTGCTCAAACTGCTGGGAAGGACAAGGTAGGTCATTCCAGCATTTCTAGAATCCAAGAGTACTCGGGTAAAGACTACGGGTGGTGGTGATAGTGACAGTTTTTTTGTGTGTGGCCAGCCCCTGAACGTGTTGCCCCTTTTCTTGGGGTCTAAATGTATTTTCTTGGCAGTTTAGACTGGATTCTCCTACCAGACACTGAGCTGCTATTGTTGGGTGGCACAGAGTTGACGCTATGAGACAGAGGACGACTTCTTAGGGGGAGGGTAAAGCGGTCACATGATTCACACCAACCTCAACAGTGCTGACCTTCCTGCCCCAAGTTCAGGTACCGTTCCGTGCAGCCCTGACCTCCACAGCTGTTTGCCCGGGTGAATGGAAACCACGTCCCTCATACTCTCTCCTCTCGACTCCAGGAGTTCATGTCAATGCAGAATTACAGAGCCTCCTACACATTCTCTTCATTTGACATGAATCTCTCTCATTCACAGGCAGCAGGGATGGGACATCTGACGGCTGTGTAAACCCTACATCCCCTCTCATTCTAATGTGAATGCTGAATAAGGATTCCAGAGGCTTTTAGGGCTCTTCCCCAGAAGTCAACCCCCAGAAGTCACCCCCCAGGACGCTAGATGAATTCATAGTCCCATTTTATGGTTGCGGAGACTAAGGCTCAGTAGGTAGGTGGTAGTCAAAGGCTTTCCCTGCAGGTCTTCTAGGTTGGTCTACAATAACCCCAAGGCTCCTAATCTCTGCCCTGGAATTCAGCTCAGGGGTCCTGTTTCACTGACCCTGCT
>PVJH01041592.1:0-14862 GCA_004026705.1 Nesogale talazaci | reverse complement strand
CAGAAATTCCCCAAGGACACAGAGTGGGGACAGATGCAGAGTGACTCTGCTGTGTCCTCCAGGTGGGGGGCATGACATTTGATAGTGATGTCTCCCCACCCTTTCCATTCTGGAGCTGTAAAGCTAATCTGCAGGATGGTTTTTGTTTTTCAGAAGCTTATTAAATTATTTGTGCTCATCTCTGCACAGTGCTCAGAGGAAAGTCAGGCTTGGCTGAGAATTCTGATGCTGGAAAAGGTCCAGTTCGGCTTTCCTTTCTTAATGGTAGCTTGTCGTTTGTGATGCAATTGTTGAAAGCAATCTTAGTGGAAGCTCAGTGTGAATGAAGTGGCATCTGCTAAAGTCCCTACTGATGGCTCTGTCTTGTACCTAAAGAAGATAAGGCTGGTTAGGGAGGGGTAGGGACTTGTGAACTATTGAGGGGACAGTTGAGAATCAAGAAAATTAAAATAAAAGGAAAAAGGGAAATTCAACAACTCAGTTGGACCACCCACACTTCAAGGACTCCATAGTCCACGTGACTTGTGGCCACTGTCCTGGGCAGCCTAGATTGTTGAATGTTCCATCATTCCAGAATGTTCTACAAACTAGCCCAGGGTCTGAAGGAGACTGGGGGAGCAACACCAAGGGGAAAGATGGAAAGTTAAGAACCAGTCTTCCCTGTAGCACTAATGTGGAAGCCATTCGACAGGGCAGCCTGCAGGAGTACCTCAGAAAGGCTATCCGAATCCACAACCCCCTTGTTGGTCATGTTGCTGTCAGGCAGGTGCAAAGTCCCTGTCCTTAGGATTGGTGGGGTCTTTGCAAGAACCCAGTGAGTTGTGTCCTGCCATTCTCCCTGTTTAACAGATGAAGACGTTGCCACACAGAAGAGTTCGAGTCACGGTGCCTGACTTCCTGGCTTGTAAGGAACAACTAGGATTCAACCCTTCTCTTTCTGCTCTCTTGCTGCTGGTAGGCTCTGATTCATAGAGACCTCTGTGTTCCACAGAACACATGTGACACAACCTGATCCTGTGCCTCCCTCATGATGGTTACGTTGGAGCCCACTGTTGCAATTGCTATGTCAGTCCGACGCGTGGAGGGTCTCCCTCTTTTCCATCAACCCTCGACTTGACCAAGCACCATAGCCTGCCCCAGAGTGTGGTCTCTCCTGATCACATGTCCAAAGGACATGAGAGGCAGTCTCACCAACATCTCTTCTTCAACATGTACTTCTTCCAAGACAGATGTTTGTTCTTCTGGAAGTTCACAGTTCCTGCTAGGAGATAAGAATTAGCGAGAAGATAGGCAAAATGTTGAGCATCCTCTCTGGGTGAGTAAAATTTGCCTCTAAACCACTTTCTCCTAATCCAGTTCTTGGGTTCTTTGTCACACCACTGTCTTCCTGACTGCAGGAGGCTCTGGGCCAATTCCATTATCAGGAGTAATGATGATCCCCTGTTAGCCAATTAGTGAGCCACGACCCTCCCCAACCGCAGAATCTGCTGCCCAGACAGCAGATTCTGGTTTCACAGAAGCTCACCTGTTAGAAACAGGCTGATCTGGATGAGTGTTTTGGAGTATAGTATTCATGTTTAAAAGGTGAAAATGAGGACTAGAGGTATGTATGGGGAAGTACTGTTTTCTTTGGATGAGGAGGTTATGGAAAAAGATTTTCTCTCTTTCTTCAGCTGAGTTTCATAATTTTTCTGTCTGAATATATGAAATGAGTTGTAAAAAAATCTCAAAGCCCAACACCATATTATAAAAATTACTCATTGACTACAATTTTTATGCTCACAATACATGTATACTAGATACTTTACTTCAATTATCTAATAAAACAAAACAAAAGCCAACTTTTAAAAAAATTTAAATATCATTTTATGAGGGCTCTAATAACTCTTACAATAATCCATACATCAATTGTATTAGGCATATTTGTACATAGGTTGCCATTATTTTTTTCTAAACATTTACTTTCTACTGAGCCCCTGGTATCAACTTCTCTTTTCTCCCTCCCTCCCCTGTCCCACCCTGTGACCTCTTGAAATATTATAAACTATTATTATTTTCATATTTCACACTGATCATCATTTTTCTTCCCCCAGGGTTTGTTGTTCTTCCCTCTGGAGGGGTGTGTGGCAGTATGTACATCACTATGATTGGTTCCCCTTCCTCCCCTCCTCTCCATCTTCCCCCCTCCCTCTATGGTTTCACTATTCCTGGAGTTCTTACCTCTTCTCTGTACCTGTGCACATGTCCCAGTTTGGTCCAAAGTGAGAGGCAGCACTGGGGTCATGATAATGGAGGGTGAAGAAACCACAAGGAACCAGAGGAATAATGTGTGTTTCATGGGTCCTTGACTGTGCCCTGGTTGGCTCATCCCTTCCCTGTGACCCCTCTGTGGGGAGATATCCCATAGTCTACAGATGGGCTTTAGGGTTCTGCTTCGACCCTCCTCATTCTCAAAAGTATGTAAAAAACAACTTGTAATGGAGTGCTACATGTTTCATGCACAGCAGGACTCATGGCTGACTCAAGGTGACCCTGTAAGACCCATAGGACAGCAGCTTTCTGAGACTGTTGACAGGAGTCGAAAGCCCAGTCTTTTCCCCAGAGAGCAGCTGGTGGATTTGAACTACTGACCTTGTGGGCCACAGCCCAATGCATAACCACAGAGAAGTGTGGAATTCAGCGCAAAGTAGAGGAACAGGGACAAGGTACTCAGTGTGCCTCTGCAGGTCAGGATTTGGTTGTTCTGTATCAAGTCGGCTCGTGTGTGTGAAAGTAAGACTGTGCTCTTGGGGTGTTGAGTAACTGGTCTTTTGGTAGTCAATCACCAGGCCTCTGACAAGGCATTTCTGGGTGAACTAGAATGTCCAAATATGACGCTGTATCCTGTAATCCTTCAATTAGGCAAATAGTTCAAGATGAAACAGTCTTATCCATAGGGAAACCAACCAACCAACCCCAAACCCAGGAGATGTTTCCGGATCATATGATCACTTTTAGTGTCCACTAGTACCAAAGGGTTTCTAAAAATGAATAAAGTGTGGATGGAAAGAGAAAGGGGACCATTCCAAACGTCAAAACATCGGTTTGTCTTTCCCCAATAAAGGCTTATTATGTAGGAGGCCAGGTTGTAAGTGTAAAGAATAGGGAGGCAGGGCCCAGTGGGGAGAGAAATGAATGGTCAGTGAGTGTCAAAATTCCATTCTAGAACATTCTAAGATTTGCGTGATCGCTTTAGTGCGGCACAATGCCTCTGGTGAATTTTTAAAAATTGAAATTTGTCAAGCTACTAAAGAATATCTTGATAATTCTTTAGTTCAGTTTGTAGATAGAACTCCCATATCAGGTGACCAGATGTCCCGCTTTTTAATAATTCGTCCTGCATCCTGGGGCGTTTTAAAATTAAATAAATATGGGCTGAGCCCTGGAGGCGTAAGTGGTTGAGTGCGGGACTCAGTTCAAATCCAGCAGCGCTGAGAAGCTCCCACCACCACCACCCGCGGCCCCCTGGGGGAAAAAAAAAAAAAGAACTATGGTCTAAAATTAAATAAATATATTACAATACTATTTTTGTGTTCTATGAACATTTTGGTTGCTCCATATAGACCAAATTTTAAATCAAGAACCCCCTCCCCCAGGTCAATGGTGTCCTACTTGAACTAAAATGGAAGGCAGAACTTTTTTCGCTTAATGTGTTTTTGCGGTGTGACCAAGCAGAGCTTATAAAGGGGCCTACTTTATTGACAAAAGAAGCCGCGATAATACTACGTGTCATCAAAGGCTCACAGAGGTACCCACCTCCCACAGCTCTGCCCCTCACGATGCCGCTTCTCTGCCCACCTGCTCCGGGGCCCCCCAATTTACAAGCAGTCTGTGGAGACTTGTTAACGTGCTCGGAGTGAGGCAGCTATTGGGTCTTAAAGGCAGAGAAAACAAAAGCCGACTGAGTTGGCCGCCGTCTGCAGGTGCAGGCCGTGAGAGGAGGGAAGGCCAGCAAGGACCAGCACATCCGCCCGCAGGTGGTGCGGGTCAGCCAGCTGGGAAGCCTGGGGTCAGAAGGGCCCCTTCGGGAAACACAGGGGAATTGGGTTATCTCTCGGCTTTGTTCCTGGCGGCAGGAAAAAGACAGAGGCGGGAAATCGGTTTGAAGGCCACAAAATCCGGAGATCAATTCATTGAAAACACTTACAATTTCTTATCTATGCTATGATGTGCGTGTGAGCCTGTAGCACAGCGTAGAACAGCAGGCCCCTGCGGGTGTCTAGCCCTTGACAGGAGTGGCGAACGCTCTTTCTCCCCAAGAGCAGCTGGGGGCTTTGAACTGCTGGCGTCGATTTGATGCCGGAGAGATCCATACATGCCATTTATAATGCGTGGTGACGCCGAATGATGGAGCTTTGCCAACTAAACTGCCTTTGCAGACGACGTTGCGTTAGATGGAGCGCTTGACCCCGTTGTGCTTGTCTCAGGAAGACAGTAGAGCAGAACCCCCGTCCTCCACCGCAGAGGAAATTTTACATCGGAGTTCCAACAAACCATCGGGAGCTCATCTGACGCACGTGATTTTTGTAAGCAACAGCAGTTCGTGTTTCGGTCATTTGGTATCAGTTGGCGTTGTTCTTATGCGTTGTTTAAACCTTTTACAGCTGTGTTCCAAGAGCTTTGCTATATATTTTTTGTGGCTTTTTTTTTTAATGCTTTTAGATTAAAAAAAAAAGGGTCATAAGAGTTTTTTGAAAGCAATCATCGTGATAAGGAATTGATTAATCATGGTATTGATATTGCTGATGATAATTTAGTAAACCTTTTTAAAATACAGTTAAGGAAACGCCAACAGCAGACCACCTTAGAGATTGTTTTTTAGAGAAAGTCAACAAGTTCATAGTGAAAAAAAGCCAAGAAGGGGGAAAAAACTCCTTAAAAGCATCTACCAGTTGAATTTATGGAAGGATATTTCCCTCCCAGTGACTCTCTTTCCACTCCTCCTCTCCACATCCGTGCCCACAGATTCAGATCCTCATCCATCTCAAGGTATGGGCTCCATAGAGTTGTTAAAAGCATATTTAATGTTGTGTTTCTTATTTAAGTTACATTCTTTAACTATGAACTTAGTTACTTTGAAATTTCTGTGTCATGCGTTATGTAAAAAGGCAAGGTTAGGATAAAAACTTGGTGGTTGGGAACGGATTAATCCACTTTCAGTTATTTCTTACGGGAAAGATTGATTCAGAACTCAACTACATTGCATCTCCATGCTCCATTCTAGAACACCTTAGTGTCCTGGTCTGGGGTTCTACTATATTTCAAATAGTGTGTGTGTGTGTGTGTGTGTGTGTGTGTTCTACTGCATTTCAAATAGTGTCTGTGAGTGTTTGATGGAAATAACCAGGGGAGTGTCACAGATCTGACTCCACAGCATGCTCACTCGTGTTCTCACCCTGCACCCTGGTCTCCTTCAAACATCGGTGGTGCGGCATTGAGGGATGGGGGCATAGAGTTCACTTGACAAGCACATCCTCCTCTCTGTTTGGCTCCCACCCTCTGACTCCCCCGGGATGTGGACTTTCTCCATTCTTGCCAGAGGCCTGCAGGAGGGCCAGCTCCGTAGAGGAGCCTGTAGCTGCTGCTCACCCAGCTGGACTGTCTCAGAAAGCAGGCACCATCACGTCTCATTTGTGGGATGAAAGACACCAAGCGTCTTTCTTGTCTTTTTGAACTTTAAGAGCAAAGATGTGAATCTCTTCCTCAGCGTATGATGTCCTGCCTTCATCCTCAAGCACTGGCCCCTGCCGGAGTGTGTTTAATATGCCGGGGGAGGCATGAAGTTGCCCTGGTGATGCAGTGCTTTAAACACAGGGTTTCCGCCTGCAAGGTCAGTGGTTGGAACCTACCAACTGCCCCATGGGAGAGGAATGAGGCTGTCTGCTCTACAGTTTCTATGTGGGGGTCGCTGGGCGTTGAAACAACTTGAGGGCACCGGGTTTGGTGGTGGTGGGTTTTGCATATATCCTTGTCTCATATATAATGTTGCCTTATCAATACACATATTGGAATTGCAGGGCTCGTTCAGTTTCTTGTTGATTTATCATTTGCAAACTTATTAAAAATCCATGTTCCTTTAGGCATCTCTAACTAATATCTTCAAAAACCAATGACCCTCAAGTGGATTCTGACTCACAGCACCCCTATAGGACAGGGTAGGAAACCCCTGCCTACCCCCCTCCTGTGGGTTTCCAAGAGGAGAACTCTTGAGATGATTGACAGCCTCCCATCTGTTGGCCGCGCACCATATCACCACTATACCAGCAGGGCTCAAGGAAAGACCAGTCGCTAGAGAAGGACCTCATGCTTGGTAAAGTGGAGGGAGAGTGCAAAAGAAGACACCCCTGGTGGCAGTTAGAGGATTGTATGTCAACTTGAAGATGTATGAAATTGTAGCGGTGGAATCCAACCTGTCAATCAGGTCACCCACTGCCTGATGGTGCTTCCTTGGGCGTGTGGCCTTCTCATAAGGAGGTCCCGGGGGACATCCTTCCCTGTCTCCCCCTTCACCTTTTGCCTGATGGAACTCTCTGCCACTGCCCCTGAGGTGCCAGAGCCCGGCCATGTCTCCACATGACCCTGCACCACTGGCCTGTGATCATCTTACGGTCCACATCGTTGCTCATGGCTGCGTGAGTCTGCAGAGGGACTTTGGGGCTTGGGACTCGAGACTTCTGGACTTGAGTGGGACTGGGCTGGGATGCTGTCTTGGTTTAGAATTACTTCTTTTTTTGGGGGGGGTTGGCGAGCATCACTGCTCTCCGGTGGTGGGAGTAGGAGGCCCAGCCCCACTGCTGGAGTTGAACCTCCGTCCTAGTGGGCCGCAGTTCCGCGCACAACCACTACGCCACGGGGGCTCAGCCCTAGAATTACTTCTTGACAGACAGCTCTTTCTGGTACTAAAGGAGTGTCGCTGGATTTGCTTCTCCCATCAGCCTGACCTAACACACCCCTCCACGAGAGGAACTGACACAGTGACTAGACCAATAACAACCCCTGAAGGTTTCCATTTTCCCAGAGCTGCCCCAACTGCCCAACTTTTTCATTTCTTGCAAAAGATGGCAACTCCGATACTTCTAACATGGGTTTCTCTGTTTGCTAATGTCATTGAACTGCCCCTAACAATCTTTGTTGCAGGAATTTGGGTTTCCACTTCTGCGAACTGCTAGTTTTCTTCTCTGGCTGCCTATCTGACTTGTCGGGCCTCCTTACATAGGCTAAGTTTTAATTCCTTGTTGGTTTGAAAGATCTTGGGTCTTACAATGGGGTTGTGATCCTCCAGACGGCCCAGAACTGTAATGTGACACTTTCATTAAGGAGTCCTGACGGCACTGTGGATTAGGCACCAACTCACTAACCTGAAGGCTGTGGGTTCAAACCTACCGCCACTCTGTGGGAGAAAGATGAGGCTCCTCCTATAAAAAGTTAAAAGCAAGAAAAAAAAAGTTAAAAGCCTTAGAAGCCCTGTCAAGTGTCACTCCCTTGGAGGCAGAATCCTCTCAGTGGCAGTGAGTTTGGGCGGATAAATGTCCATTGGTAGAGGTGATGAGAAAAAATAGATCAAAAAAGTCTCCTTCAAATTCTGAAAATAAACCAAATCAACTGAGGTGCAATGTTCAAGAGGTAGTAGTTGCTCCCCTTTACCTCCGTGAACTCACTGCTTCTATATTCTTTTTTGTTTTGTTCTCTGGGCATCACTGCCTCTGGTGGCCGTGGGCGCTATCCAGTGCTGCTCCTGGATTTGAACTGCCAAGTCCGTGGGCCGCAGTCCCGCACTCAACCACTTATGCCACCGGGGCTCAGCCCTGCTTCTCTATTCTTAGTGCTCTCTTTACCCATTTCTAGCTAAGATACTCATTATTAAAGCCTCCCTACTCAGAGGTTCATGGGGCTTCTGTCTCCAGCTGGGACCCTGATTGATATAATGCACTTACCTTTGGTGAGTAACAAGGGAGGCAAATAATAAATAATTAAAATATACTCAAATCAGAGACTGAGATAAAAAAAAAATCCCAGGGTGCCATGAGAGCACTTGTAGAGCTCAGTCCCCAGCTACTTGCGTTGTGTTCAGTGGAGCTGTATGTTCAGAATGACCGTCGTGGGCCCTCAGCTGCTGCTGGGTAATCAAAGACAGTTTCATAGTCTTTGATGCTTGTGAATCCAAGATTGAAAGAGAAAGAAAGAAAATCAGATTGAAACAGTTAGGGCTTTCTGAGAACCTTCAAGTACTATAAATATTGAACACATCCATTCATTTCTAGCCATTTTATTAAATGTGTCTAAGTGCTAAGCTCTGTAAGAATAACAGTGATTATACTGAAAATGGTGACCCTTCTTGAGTGCCGACCAGGTGCCAGCACTGTTCTGAGATGGTGAGCAGATGCAGGACGGGGGACAGTCCGGCAGTCAGCTAGGTGGTGACTGCACAAATATAGGCACGAGGTGGTGGCGGCTTGGAGCAGGCTGCTTCCTGAATGGGTAGAGAACGTGCTGCCGACCTGCTGATGTCCAGACGGGAAAGGTCTCTCTTCCCCCCCAACCCGTCCAAAACCGAGCAGCTGGTCAGCTCACCCCCAGAGAAACCACGGGACGTAGAAGTAGAGTTTTACCTTCTCAGTGAATTTGCGACGGGTGGCTTAGGAGTGGGCTACTAACCATAAGGTCAGCGAAGGTCAGCAGTCCACCTACTGCTCTGCAGTTCTTAGATGAGGTTGCTGCTCCCATAAAGATTTCTCCCTGCCCATCGAGTCGCTTTCATCTCACAGGGACCCGACGGACAGGGTTTCTGAGATGGTAACTTTTTACTCACCTGGTGATGAGTGGCCCAGCACGAAATACACTCCACCAGCGGGGCTCCCTCAGACACATCAGCAGTCTTGGAAACCTGCAGGGAAGTTCTACTCTGACCTATAGGGTTAATGTGCGTCAGAACTGACTTGATGACAGGCAGGTGTTTTTTCTTTGTTTTAATGTGACTGATACTGTTTTGTGTGAGTGGAAGTGAAACACGGCTGCTAGACGTTCAGTTCACGCAAACATAGGTTTATTGCAAATGAACTGTGTTGGCGTATGTTTGAACGCTGAAAACAAAGAACTGACGTGTCTTAGTCTTACTCTCCTTCACTGCCATTGAGTAGATTGGTCATCACAGTGATGCTGTAGGACAAGGTGGAATTGCCTGTAAATCTTCACAAAGTCTCATTCTTCCCCCAAGGGCCCACTGCTGGGTTTGAACCACCGACCTCGTGGCTAGCCTCCTTAGCTCACTATACCACCTGGGCTTTTTTTTTTTTTAACACTTGTTCTCTCAACTCTTCCTGCCCTTGAGTCCATGCAGAGTGGTGACCCTCTAGGACAGGGCAGAACAACCCCTGTGAGTTTCTGAGACCAAAACTGTTCAAGGGAACAGAAAGCCCTGTCTCTCTCCTACAGAGAGACTGGTGTCTGGAACTGCAGATCCTGAAGGGTGCAGCCACTATGTCCCCAGGGCTTCCTTAGACTCCGTAGGGTACCTTAGGCAGGGTGAGCAATGCCAAGGAGACAGCACCAGATGGTTTGGGAGTGGGGGGCATGGAACGGGAGGAAGTGGGGGTGGTGGTGAGCGGTGAGCCAGTAGGTAAAGGAGAACAGCAAGGGTACTAACATTTATGGTGAGAAGGGTGTAGCATCCCTGGTCCTGCTTTATCAATCAAAATGAATCTGAGAGGAATTACTGAGAGATAAATGATGGATGGACATAATAGTGAGACAGGAGGAAAGAAGAAAGCAAATGTTAGATATATTTGTATAAATATAGATATGTATATATGTGTAAATATATAAACATGGATGTCTTTGTCCATGTACATCTATATATGTAAATACAACAAGGAAGCAGAGGGCCTCTACTCAAATCTTACTTCAGTACAAGAATGGTTTGCTCTATTAATGTGGCAGTGTATGATACTCCCCTTCCCAACACAAGTGCTGAAAACAAAATCGGTGCATAAGCAAATGTGATAAAGAAAACTGATGGTGCCTGGCTATTGAAAGATACAGTGTGTGGGGTCTTAAAGGTTTGACATTAAACAAGCAGCCATCTAGAAGGGAAGCAACAAAGCCCACGTGGAAGAAGCTTGTCAGCTCGTGTGATCATGAGGTGTTGATGAGGATTGGTATCAGAAGTTCAAAACAAAGCAATAAAATTAACATGAAGGATGATAGACAAAAGGGAGACCCAAAACCCAACTGTAAGATAACTGGACAGTCCCATGCAGAAGGGTCACACAGAAGCACAATATATTTGGGGTGCTGAGTAGCACTGATGAAACACAAAACTATTCTTTAGTTCTTTATTATTTCCTTCTCTTACCATTAGGGCCTTTGTTTTTACTTCATTAATCTCTGTAAACTTGTGTAGGTTCATTTGTGTAGGTAAGATTGCTCTGATGCATGAAAGCCAAGCTAGATAACCCTTCAGAAATAGTAAATGGAATAACGATTCCTTGAGGGTAAGGGAAGAGATGGGGAGGGAAACGGGGAAGGAGGAACTGATAGCAATGATGACACTATAACACCACGCTAGGGGAATGAATAACAGAATTGTAGGTGAATTGATACATTGGTGGATGTAAGATGTGATAATAATAATAATATATAATACAATATAATAACAACGGTTCCTCGTGGGGAGGGGAGGGAAAGCTGATATCAAGAAGTTTAGGAAGAAAGAAAATGTTTTGAAACTGACTGTGGTAGCAATTGTACAATATTACTTGATATGATTGACCTATGGAATGTTATGATATCGTAAGAGCTCCCAATAAAATGATTAAAACAAACAAAACAAAAATGTGTCTGTACATAGATTATCATGATAAAAAAAATGTGGTTTTAGTTTTGTTTTCTCAGCTCAACTTTCCTGGCCTTTTTTTTTTGCCAATGCAGTTTTACATTTTCTTAAAAGCTTCTTCCTAATAAGCTTTTGTGATTGTCTGTATCCTTGCGGAAAGTTGATCCAAACTCTGGGACATCCCCAAAGAGTTACCATCATCTTCTGAGCTGACTTCTCTGCAGAGAATTGAGCTGGACCAAAAGATCCTCTCAGAAGCCCCTGTTTTTTGTTTTGTTTTGTCAGTTTCAAAACATTTTCCTTTTTCATCATTTTATTGGGGGCTCATACAACTCTTATCGCAAACCATATATACATTTATTGTGTCAAGCACATTTGCACATTTGTTGCCATCATCATTTTCAAAACGTTTTCTTACGACTTGAACCCTTGGTATCAGCTCCTCATTTTCCCGCTCCCTCCCCAGCTCTCTCCCTCCCTCATGAATCTTTGCTAATTTATCAATTATTACTTTTCCACATCTTACACTGTCTGCCGTCTCCCATTATTCCCTTATCTGTTGTCAATCCCCCAGGGAGAAGCTTATAGATGGGTCATTATGATGGGTTTCCCCTTTCTCCCCTGACCTTTCCCTTCCCCTCCTGGTATGGCTCCTCTCAATACCTCTCAGTACCAAGGAGTTTGTCTGGTCTGTATCCCCTGTGTTTCTAGCTATTATCTGTACCCATGTATGTGCTCTGATCTCGCAAGATGTGTAAGGTAGAATTAGGGTCATGGTTGGGGTGGGGTTGGGGGAGAGGAACCATTAAAGAACCAGAGGAAAGATGTATATTTCATCCATGCTATACAGTACCCTGACTGGCCTGTCTTCTCCCAGAGACCTTTCTATAAGGGGATGTCCAATTGCCTACAGATTGGCTTTGGGTCTCCACTCTGTACTCCCTTGCCCCCCCACCCCCATTCACATTGACATGATTTTTTTTTTTGGGGGGGGGCGGGTCTTTGATGCTTGATACCTGATTCTGTCGACACCTATGCCTCATGATCACATGATAGCCAGGTTGGAGTTATTGTATTTTTTATCATTGCTTTGTTTGCTTGGTCTTGTGTTTGTGCATATCTCTGCCTATCTATCTAGATAAGATAGACAGGATAAACAAGCCAGAGGAAAAAGCAACAGGCCACAGTTCTGGGAGGAAAAAGGAGATGGGAGGGAGGGGAAGGAAGTTGGTATTAGGTAGGTCATTGTGATTGGGGACAAGTGATCCCAGGGACAAGTGACTGAAAATTGATGGCAAAGAGTGTGTAAGAGGTCTGGTGGGGGCTTGATCAAGGGCAATGTAACTGAGAGAAATTACTGAAACCCAAATGAAGGTTGAACATGATAGTGGAATAAGAGGAAAGTTAAAGGAAATAGAGGAAAGAAATAGGTGGCAAAGGACATTTATAGAGCTCTAAATACAGGCATGTACATATGTAAATATATTAATATATGGTGATGGGGAAATAGATCTATGTACATATAGGTTTAGTATTAAGGAAGCCAGATGGACATTGGGCCTCTACTCAAGTACTCCCTCAACACAAGAACACTTTGTTCTAATAATCTGGCATTCTGAGATGCTAAACTTTCTGACAAATTTTCTGAAGACAAATGGATGCATAAGCAAATGTGTCAAGAAAGCTGATGGTTACCAGCTATCAAAAGATAGAGCGTGCGGGGTCTTAAAGGCTTGACATTAAATAGCCATTTGGCTGAGAAGCAACAAAGCCCCATGGAAGAAGCAGAGGCATTCTTTGACAGCAAAGGGCTGTCCTGTCAGCATTTCATTAAGAAACCTGACTCCATTCACCTGACAGTCCTTAACTTGCCCCTTCAAATAACTTGTTTCCAAACTTCAAGAACATTTCAAAGGAGCACAATTTGAGTGCCTTGAAGATCCTGTAACTGTTGTTTTGATGTGTCAAAGAGTACAGACTTCTTCAGGTCAGCATTAGGGAGCTGCCTTCAGCAGTATTTACGTGTGTGTGTGTGTGTGTGTGAAAAATAATAGCTTCACATTTTGATAATTTTGTTTAATAAAGGTTTCTATGATTTTGTAGCAATGCTAGATTTGCCTCTATCTACTCGTAGGGAGGAGAATGGTGGTCATTCCCTGGCAGAATTCTATCTTCCTTGCGGGAGATGTGGGTTCAATTCCTGGCCAATGCACCTCAAGCTTCACTCATTTGATCACGGTGGCTGTGTGCTGCTGTGAGGCTCAACAGAATTCAGCTGGGCATCCGGACAAAGATACACTACAAAGAAAGTCCTGGTGGTCTGCTTTTGAAAATTGATGGTTTTAAAAAATGGTTCAATGGTTCAGGGGTGAGAGTGATGATGCCAGGAGGGTGGAGGGAAGGTGAAATAGAAAGGGGAAACCTATTGTAGGGATCTACATATGACCTCCTCTCTGGGGTATGGGCAACAGGGAAGAGGGTGAAGGGACACATCAGACAGTGTACGATGAAAAAATAATGACAATTTGTAAATTGTTAAGGGTTCATGGGGAAAGGAAAGGGGGTAGGAAGGGGAAATGTGGAGAGCTAGTACCGGGAGCCTAGGTAGAAGGAGAATGTTTTGAGAATGATGATGGCAACAAATGTGTAAGTGTGGTCTGCATACAAATGACGTATGTATTGATCGTGATAGGAGTTGTATGAGCCCCCAATAAAGTGATTTATTTTTTTAAAAAATATGGTCCAACCCCATCATGCATGGAGTCCTCATGATTCAAGGCCAGCATGATGAAAGGTACCAATAGTAACAGTCATACAGTTTTGAGTGTCTTACCATCACATCTAAAGCTGTGAAGGAAGATATATCAAATATTTGTGACTTTGGGATGGGAAAGGACCTCTTAAATCAGACCCCTCCAAAGTACAAGCTGTAAAATAAAAATTTGACACGTTTGATAAGGCCAATGTTAAAGATCCATGGTCATCACAGACAAAATTGTGCAGACAGAGGACAGGTGGGGCGGACATATGTAGAAGCTATTGAGGCCATAGTCTGGCAGGCACACACCACAGGCTGCCAGGGCCTGTGTTCAATGAAATGAACCTGGTGAGCCTGTGGAGTAAGTGCTGGACTGCTAACCACACCGCCATGGACAGACACCTGCCAGCAGCTCGGAGGGAGGAAGATGAGGCTATCTGTTCTTGTAAAGATGCGTAGCCTCGGATGAGTTGGTCTCGATGCATTGGATCGATGGCAATGATCATCAATTTTATATATTGTTGTTTACAGGGGAGGCTTGTGCTGTTGGCTGCTGTCGAATGGATTTACATTTCTAGGAATTTTCGTGGAAGATGGAGGTGAATTCTGATTTGTTGCATGCTTTCTCCCGTTGGTGGGCGTCCTCATGGGAGCAGGAACGCTTGTAGAAAGAGTGAGGGAAACGAGAGAGAGGTCTGAGTGTTTTCTCAGTAGATTGCCTCTGGCTGGCTGTGTTCCTTCAGTAAAAGACATTGGTCTTGTCAAGGTGAAGTGCTCCAGCAATACTCTTGTTTTGACAGGCTGGTCCCCTGGCGACTAATGGGCATTAGTCTTTCTGCTGCTTCTAATCACATGTGTTAGTCCAGATAGACAAGGGAAACAAATGCATAAACATGCATATGTATATAAGGGAGAGGTTTATATAAAGAGGAATGGAACACTGAGAAAGCATCCCAACCCAATCCAGTCTGAGTCCATGAGTCCAATATTAGCCCATATGTCTGATACCAATCCATAAGCCCTCTTCAGACTCATGAAGCGCATGCAATGCCGCCAGGACAATCGCAGGTCAGTGGGTGCAGAGTCTTGTGTATGCAGTGGTGGGAGAAGCATCTCGGCGCTGTCAGGGCCCTCTCTGGGGCTTCTCAAGCATCTCAGCACTGGCAGGAGTCTCCGTGTGGCTTTTCCAGCTTCAGAGGTCTGCTTCCATCAGGGTTAAGACCACGTAGCTCTT
>PVJH01041591.1:0-14898 GCA_004026705.1 Nesogale talazaci | reverse complement strand
CGTACTTTAAAAATAACTTGATCCTATCTGGAAGATGGTGGTGCTGGGGCAGAATGCGGTCAGTACCACGGCCGGCTCAGAGGACGTAAGGACGGACCTAATTTGGAAGAGGGGAGGCCAGGGTGCTCCTGGGAGGCGAGGATGTGGGTCTTCCAGACGTTGGACAGGGGGTCAGGAGGAGGACATCAGGCTGGACAAAGAGGAGGGCCATCCGTGGAGAGGAAGGCCCTGGACGGGAGGGGCTGACCCCAGGGCTGCCGCCGTGGGCTCAAGCGCGGGGGCCATGGAGGCTGCCGGGGGACCCGGCAGTGTCCGGTTCTGTTGTGTGTAAGGTCGCTCTGGGTGGGGGCTGCCTCCCTGGCCCCTCCCCATGACACCAGCTCCCTGTGTGAGTATCCTGGCCACGCGGCATCCATCCTGATCTTAGCCTGGCTGGCTGTTTACTCATCTTTTCTTTGGTTGCTGTTGTTTTGTTTTGTTTTGGGGGGCATCACTGCCCTCAGGTGGTGGGAGTAGGAGGCCCAGCCTTTGCTCCGTGGAGCTGGAATCGAACCTCCATCCCAGTGGGCCGCAGTCCCGCGCACAATCACGACGCCACCGGGGCTCAGCCATAACATTTTTTTTTAATGTGATGGATGGATTTTTGAAAGCCTTCTCATTAGGAATGGGAGATCTGCCTCATGGGTTTCTGAGATGGCAAATCTTCACAGGAACACAAGGCCTCGGCTCTTGGCTCTTAGAGGGGCTGGCGGCTTTGAACTCCTGACTTGCCCGTTAGCCACCCCAATGTGTCACCCACTGTGGGAGCCCCCGGGACTCCTGGCTGGCTGGACTGCTGAGAAGCGGCGGGCTCTGGAACGATAAGATGGAAGGGACTCTTGGAGCACGGCGGACCTCTGCCCGGTCCCTTTTCACCCCAGAGGCATCCAGGGCTGGGACTCTTTGCTGGAACGGGTCACCTGGGTGACCCTGCTGGTGTGTGACTCCCGGTGGTACAGCCCCCAGCAGCACACAAGCCGTTGTAGTGTGGCCAGCCGGCGGGAAGGTGCTAGAGAAAGGGTGTCGCCCCCTGGCAATCCGGTGAACCACTGCTCTGTCCTGCGTCTGCTCCCAGGGGTCCTTGCAGCCCAGCCCACTGATGCAGCCACTGTGTCCCTCTCTCTTTTATCGAGGGCCTGCCTCCTGCTCACTGTCCCTCTCCTTTACCAAGCTCAACGTCCTCCCCGGGGCCTGGGCTCTCCCGACGGCATCTCTGAAGTCCGTGAGGCGGGACCCTGTCTTCCAGGACAGAGGAAGGCGTGAGGCACTGTCGTTTTGAGCTTTTAATGCACTACGAAGTTCTCCTGACTACAGGGCACCCCCATGCGGGTGTCCCCCACCCCACCCCACCAACGGCCATCCCCACGCTGGACCAGGAGGCCTGTGCAACCAGGGACTTTGTTCCTGTGGTCGCTGGCGTGCACCTGGGACCCCGGGGGGAGGAGGGTGGTCTTTGCATCGTGAAAGGGCAGAAGAATGAGCCAATGGACCAGGAGGGATGGAGGATCTCTGTCTGAGGAGGGAGGAGGGAGGAGCAGAAGACGGGAGTGCCGGGGCAGAGACTGAGTCAGAGGAACTGCCCAGAAGGGCAGGGGTATGTGTGGCTGTGACCAAGGCAGGTGGAGAAGGACCTCTTGGAAGGAGGGGCCCCTTCACAGAGGAGTGACGGGAGCTGGTCTTCCCGCGGCCAGAGTGGGACCGCCCCACATCTGAGCACGCCACCTCCCCGCAGCCCCCAGGCCTACAAACCTGTTCACCTTTGTTTTCTTTTCTTTCTTTTTTTTTTTTTTTTTTTTGGCCCAGCCCCACTGCTGGAATTGAACTTCCGTCCCAGTGGGCCGCAGTCCCGCGCACAACCACTACGCCACCGGGGCTCAGCCAACGCCACCGGGGCTCAGCTTTTGTTTTCTTTTCTAAGCAGAATGTTCAGAGCTCCGACAGAGAGAATGACAGCCCACAGTTCCCTTAGATCAAGCCTAGTTGTACAATTGCTGCCACCATCCTTTCCAGAACATTTTCTTTCTCTTCCAACTCCTTGATATCAGCCCCCCTTCATCCCCTCCCTCCCTCCCTCACCCCCCCCCAACCCTCACATATTATGTATCATCATCATTAGTATGATTGGGGGGTTTTGCGGTCATAACTTATACCCTCCTATGTATCCGTTCACCTCAAGTGCTGATGCCTGTCTCCCCTCGTGAGGGGTTATTGGTAGTGCTATTGTTTTGTCTCAGAGTGTTGAAAATCACCTCCTCGTCTCTCACCTCCACCCCAGGGTGGGACCAGCCTAGGGCTGATGGGAATTGTTTGTTGCTTTTAATTTTTTTAGGAATTCTGTGTTGTAATCAAATTAAGAAGAGTTGTACAATCACCATCACAATCAGTTTTAGACCATTTTCTTTTTATTTTGCTTTTTTTTTGGGGGGGGGGACAATGTCCTATGGTGTGAGTAGGACCCAGCCTTGCTCCTGGAGAGCTGCTGCTGGATTTGAACCGCCATAGCATTTTTTTGGGGGGTGGGAGGGGCGCATCACTGCTCTCCAGTGGTCATTTTCTTTTTTAAATGAATCTTTTTTTTTTCTTTACAAAAAATTTTTTTTGGCATCACTGCCTTCTGGTGGTCATGGGAGCTACCCAGCACTGCTCCTGAGAGCTGCCACTGGATTTGAACCGCCAAGCCCACGGGCTGCAGTCCCGCACTCAACTACTTACGCCACCAGGACTCAGCCCGAACCCCTGATAATTTATAAATTATTATTATTTTGTCTTGTTTGATGAGTCTCTAGAGGTTTCCATCACCCCCTATTCTCTATCTACTCCAACCCTACCCCTCCCAGCTTGGACTAAGTGGGAGGAGTGGTCAGAGTTCCTGCCAAAGGGGCTTTGCAGGCAGGTAGACGCTGGCACACTTCTGAGAGAGAGAGAGAGCCCGGTGCCCGTTCCTTGAACCCCTGCGGGCACTGGACGTGTGCCAGTGTGTGGTTTGCACAAAAATAAAACCAGTTCAACCCGCAGGGGGTGGGGAAGACTGAAGTTTCTCGGGAAGGTTCAGCAGGGTGGACTTCAGTTCACGCAGACATCCTTTAAAGGCTAAGGAGGCTGCCAGAGTGATTGACTTTCCGGAGTGGGCTCTGAGAAGCACGGGGTTACACGTGGAAGGTTATACGAGCCTCCGTCTGGTCCGAAGTCCCCTGTTTTCTCCCTCTGACACTCAGGGGTGGGGGTGGGGGAGCCGAAGCGGTGCTGACTGGAAAAGCCAACATGGACCCCAGGGTCCCCAGACTCGGGAGCGTGAGACTGGAGAGGGAGGCAAGGGAGGCCCCCCGGGCAGAGTCAGGGGATACGGAGGCCAGGACGGAGAGCCCACGGGGCCTGCAAACGCCCCAGCACAGGGCTCCTGTGTCCCTCCTCCTGCGTCCCCGCCCAGGGCAGTGGCCCCCGCAGTGACAGGGCCCGTCCTGCTCTCTCCCCCAGGTTCTCCAACTCCGTGGCTTACTACGGCCTGGCCATGGACCTGCAGAAGTTCGGGCTCAGCATCTACCTGGTGCAGGTGCTGTTTGGGCTCATCGACATCCCGGCCATGCTGGTGGCCACCACCACCATGATCTACATTGGCCGCCGGGTCACCGTGGCCGCCTTCCTCATCCTGGCTGGAGCCATGGTGATCGCCAACATGTTTGTGCCTGAAGGTGAGCCGTCCCTTCCGCCCAACTTACCGCCCACCGAGCCTCGGGGAAGAGGGAGCCTGGGGGGCAGTGAGAGTGCCCGGCGGATGGGTGTTCTCCTGGGTCTGGGGTGAGGGTGAGTTGAGTTGTTGCTGGGCCGGGAGGGTTGGGGCTTGGCGAGGGACATGAGAGTCTCCCTGTCTTGTGCTCCAGCCAGACCCCCGTGCTGGCCCCTATTCGCCCGCAGTGCCATCCTTTAGAAGACCGGGCCTGTGGCCAGTCTAGGAATGGAATAGTGTCCCTCCCTCCCCCAGTGGTTTGCCAGCCCGGCTGTCATTATGGTCACCTGCAGACCTTCCACAGCCCCCAGGGTCCAGCCACACTCCAGGCCAGAGCAACCAGAACCTCAGGTCGTGAGGCCCAAACTTCCATTTTAAAAACTTCCCGGGGGACTGAGCCCCGGTGGCGTCGTGGTTGTGCGCGGGACTGCGGCCCTCTGGGATGGAGGTTCAATTCCAGCAGCGGCTCCACAGGAGCAAAGGCTGGGCCTCCTACTCCCACCACCAGAGAGCAGTGATGCCCCAAACAAAACAAACAAACAAACAAACAACACCTTCCCAGGGAACACTGGTACAGATAGGAACTAGACACCCAGGGAATCCAGGACGGACATCCCTAGAGGACCAGTGGTGGGAGTGGTGATACTAGGAGGGTGGAAGGAAAGTGGAGTACGAAGGAGGAACCGATTACAAGGATCTACTCATTACCTCCTCCCTGAAGTACGAACAACTGGGAAATGGGTGAATGGAGCTGTTGGACCGTGTAAGATATGACAAAATAATAATAATTTGTAAATTATCAAGGGTTCATGAGGAGCAGGGAGGGAGGGGGGAATAAGGGGCTGATAGTAAGGGCTTAAGTAGAAAGCAAATGTTTTGAGAATGATGAGCGCAACAAAGGTACAAATGTTCCTGACAGACAATGGATGGATGAAGAGTTGTATGAGCCCCCAATAAATGATGAGAATAACCCCAAACTGCCCAGGGAGCAGGCAGCCAGGTTGAGAGTCAGGTTCCAGTGTGAGCAGTGTCACTCTGGCCCAGAGGGACCCGAGCTTCACCACCATGGCCCCGGGCAGGACCACTTGTCCTGTCCTCAGAGTCTCGGAGCTTCAGTGCCTCCCCTGTGAGACGGGCACAGGATCAGGATTCTGGTCGGTCATCCTTGTGGCCGGTGTGGCCGCTGTTCTGACATCACTTATTCCCGTCCGTTTGCCCCGTGGGCAGACTCTCTGCGGGACCTGTCCGTGTGCGCGTGCGTATGTGGGGATGAGGGTCAGGGAAGTCAGCGTTGCTGCTCAGGGCCCAGTTCACACACGCGCAGGCGTGTTCAAGCATCCAAGCGCAGCATTTAAGCTGAGGAGGTTGGCCTCGTTGTCTCTGCAGTCCATCCTCTGACCCTGACCCTTGGCTTCGTCTCATGAAGGTGCCCTTAATAAAGGGGGGTGGGGGGTCCAATCAAAGCAGCAACTTATGGGGGAAGCTGCAGGCAGAGAGCTCAGCTCAGAAGGTGACGGCAACTGTTTTTATGGGATTCCTGGAATCTCAGTCCTCGGGGCCGTTCCAGGCCATAGGGGGAAGCTATTTCACAAAAACAGAAAACTCGTGGGCTAGGAAAAGCCCACGAGGAAGGTGTGAGGGTGTTGCGTTTTCCTATCACCATCCTGCGCCTGCCCGGTCTCGGAAGGCAGTGAGGGCTAGCCTCTGAGAACCCCATTGGGAAACCACACCACACACCCTCCATCCACGGCTTTGAACTTGCCCCTTCTGACTTCTTCTTGTTCTCCCAACGCAAGGACCCTTTAAAAGGGACGCAGCTTGAGCCCCTCACGGATGCTGGATGGTGGTTCAGAGAGTCCACTGAGGAGGGACCAGAGAGCTGGAAACACTGCCTTCAGGCGCTGGGGACCTACGGGGAAGGCTGTGTCGAGGGACAGTCGCTTTGCACTTCTGCCACGTAAAAACGTTTTTGTTTTTTTTGGGGGGGAGGGGCATCACTGCTTTCCGGTGGTGGGAGGAGGAGGCCCAGCCCCACTGCTGGAATTGAACCTCCGTCCCAGTGGGCCACAGTTCCGCGCACAACCACTATGCCACTGGGGCTCAGCCCGTAAAAACGTTTTTATGACATCTTAGGAATGCCTTCTGACTTACCTCCTACTTCGTGCTCCTTGCAGTCATGATGCAAAAAATGTGTGGGAAAGTGGAATGGACAGATAATGGGATCTTCCCACAAACTTTTGAAATCCCTTCTCTGTGTGGATATGCACGCACACACATGCATGTACACATGTGCACATACCTTTATACACATGTAAACACATATACATGTGTATATGCACACACATGCATACACATGTGTACATACATATATCCATGCACATGCAATGTGTATATATATGTATGCACACACATACACAAATATGTATACACATGCACATGCATACACGCATGTAAGCACATAAACACACATGTGCATGCACACGTACACTGCATATATACAATCACACACATACACAAATGTGCATATATGCACATATATACATACATGTAACACATGCACGCGTGTATGCACATACACCTGTGCACGTGCATGTAAGCATGTATGCGCGCATGCATGTGCGCATGCATGTATGCCGTGTAAGCACACATGCACACATACATATATGCTTGTAAACACATGCACACATACAGATATTCATGTAAACACATGCACACATACAGATATGCACGCACACACCGTGGGTACCCACCTATACACATGCACACACATCTCACTCTAAATGGAAGTCCCGAGTGATGAAGCTCACATTCCCTCCGAAGCGCTCTGGAAGAAAGGTGTGGTGACCCTCTTGCCCCACAGTCATCCACGGTCAACCCCGTGAGCCCCATTCTCGTCTGGTCACATGGTGACCATGACTCAGGGTGCCTGACCCCACGGGCATGTCATTGCTGCTGCTGCTGACGGTGTCCCTGACTCAGAGCTGACTCAGCCGCCTGCGTCCACCGGGAAGGAAGCTCCGCCCACGGGGCCTGTGCCCGCCCCACCCTCACTCTGCTCTCCGAGGGTCCCCCTGTCTGCATAGCTCCCACTTTCACACGAGTGGTGCCCTTCCCCAAGCATGAGCCCTTTTTTTTTGTTGTTTTTTGGGGGCATCACTGCCTCTGGTGGTCATGGGCGCCACCCAGTGCCGCTCCTGAGAGCCACCACTGGATTTGAACCGCCAAGCCCACGGGCCGCAGTTCCACACTCAACCACTTCCACCACCGGGGCTCAGCCCTTGAGCCCTTCATTTCTAGTGACCTGCCCAAAATACGTGTGGTCACGTCTTGCCGTCCTTGTTTCTCAGGAACAATCTGGCTGTACTTTCCCCCAAGACACAGCTGCGTCTTCTTTTTTTTTGTTGTTTTCAGCTGTGTGTTCTTTGGGCAGCCCTGGGTATTTCCCTCGTCTCTGTCCGACTCCCACACGCATGTGAGGCCACTGAAAATACCACGGCGGCGGTGGGGCAGGTGCACGTCAGTTTCCAGAGGAAATGTTTAATGCACACTAAGCACCTTCCCTGCCTGAGGCTGTGTCGGCCTGGACCAAGCCCACGAAGCTGGGGTGGCCTCCCCGTCATGTAACAGCTGGGGAGATGAGGCTCAGAGAGGTTAGACCCCACTGAGGTCGCAGTTGGGATTTGAAGCCAGAGTCGTGGTGGGTCCGCGGGTAAGCGCTCGCCTGCTAGTGAAGAGGGATGGTTCTAATTCAGCAGCCACTCCGGGCTTCCGTAGCTGACAATCTCGGACACCCCACCCCAGAGGGGTCTTCCCTGCCGCCTGCATGGGGGTGAGTCGGCACTGACGGGAAGGCAATGTGTTTGGGGTTTTGATTCCAAAGCTCGTCCCGTCACCCAGCAGGAGCTGCTGCGGGATCCACGGAAGTGAGGGAGGGAGAAGGCAGACAGCTGAAAATGACTGTTGGGAGATGGGGGTGCCGCCTGGTGCTCCCGGGCCTCTGAGAGGGCCCAGTGAGAGCCGGCCTGGAGCCAGGCAGCCTGGACTCACAGCTTCAGTCAGAACAGATCCACTGAGGAACGGAACACATACACACCTGACCGTCACCCCACCCCTGACCTTGAGTCTGAAACCACATCTGGGGAGCGGATGCTGCCCCACAAACAAGCAGAAGCCCCGACTTGTGCCATCTAGCCGCTGGGTTTGCTTGTGTTTGGGAAGCACCTGACAATGCACTCGCCGTACATGGTTTGTTTGTTTTTTTGGGGGGGTGGGGGGACATCACTGCCCTCAGGTGATGGGACTAGGAGGCCCAGCCTTTGCTCCGTGGAGCTGGAATCGAACCTCCATCCCAGTGGGCCGCAGTCCTGCGCACAACCACGACGCCACCGGGGCTCAGCCCCATGGTCTGTTTTTTAACAGACGCACAGTTCCACGCGTCAGACCATCCGAGGGTCGACTGGCATCGAGAAGAAGGGTACTGCCCTCATCACGAGTTTGGACATGTCGTCCCTTCTGTGCTCCTCACCACGCCCCACAGTCCGACCCGTGCAAAGCGGGACTTTGGGTTCTGACAGCCTTCCCCCCCTCTCCATCCTTCACCCCCCAGACCTGCAGGTCCTGCGCACGGCTCAGGCCGCGCTGGGCAAAGGCTGCCTAGCCAGCTCCTTCATCTGCGTCTACCTGTTCACAGGAGAACTGTACCCCACGGAGATCAGGTGGGTGCGAGGGGGAGCGGGGAGCCTCCCACGCGGGGCCAGAGCAGGGTGCCCTTCCCTCGATGATCTGCCCGCAGGTCCCGAGCCACCATGGTGCATGGGTGGAGTGGGGTGTCCAGGGTCCAGTGCTGACCGAGCCCTGCTCGTCCGACAGGCAGATGGGGATGGGTTTTGCCTCAGTCAACGCCCGCATTGGCGGTCTGGTCGCCCCACTGGTCACCACACTGGGCGAGGTCAGTGCCATCCTGCCGCCCGTGGGCTTCGGCGTCACTTCGATCTTGGCCGGCCTGGCCATCTGCCTCCTGAGCGAGACCCGGAACATGCCCCTGCTGGAGACCATCGAGGCCATGGAGAGGAGGTGAGGGGCTCTGGGCACAGCGGGCGGCGGGTGAGTGTCCCCACTGAAAGGCCAGTCATCCACAGGGTGGCCCTGGGGCTCTGAGAGGTCCCTGTGAGAGCCGGCCTGGAGCCAGGCAGAGACCACTCACAGCCTCCGTCAGAACAGACCCAATGGGGAACGGGAGCTTAGCGAGAAGAACAGACCGGCAAGCAAAATAAAAATAGACTAGAACAACCCCCCTCCCACTCCCCTCACCCCCCCATCAAGTCAATAGAACTCAGAACCCCAAACCCAACCCAAACCCACCGCCGTCGTCAGGCGGTCCCACTCATAAAGAAATAAAACCCAAGTCACAGCCATCAAGTCAGTGGGGCTCACAACAGCCCACCCCCACCCCACCCCAAACCCAAACCCCTCCCTTCAAGTCGACCGGGCTCAGTGGCTCTCCAGGACAGGGGGGGACGGGACTGCCCCTTTGGATTGTTTGTTTGTGTGTTTAAATCCTTTTAGGGGGGCTCGTACAGCTCTGATCACCACCCACCCGTCCATCCATGGTTCCCAGCACATGTGTGCATCTGTTGCCATCCTCATTCCCAAAACATGTGCTTTCCACTTGAGCCATTGGTTTCAGCTCCTCCTATTTCCCCTCCCCCTGTGGGAGGAGAAAGCCCCTTCGTTTGTCTGAGGAGCAGCTGGTGGTTTTGAACTGCCGACCTGGTGGTTAGCAGCGGATGCACGACTGCTGTGCAACCAGGGCTCTCTGTGGGACACTGGGTTCCTGAGGCTGTAGGTCTTTAGGCAGGGAGCTGGCCTCCCCTTTCTTCCTCAGAGCTGCTGGCTGGGGTTGAGTCATCCACCTTGAGGTTAGCCGTCCAGGGTCTCCCGACCTTGGCATGGACTCCGCCACCCCGCAGGGCAGAGCAGAATGGTCCCTGAGGCTCTCCAAGACGTTAACTCTTTGCCAGAGCAGACAGACAGCCTCGTCTTCCTGCCCCCGAGTGGCCAGAGAGATTGAACAGCTGACCCTGTGGTGGGCATTTCGGTGACCACCTGTCTCAGCCTGGAAGCTTCCCTGCTGCTCCGGGGGCTGAGGAGCTGGTTCTGGGGACGGCGCTCTCTCTGTCCTCTCTGAGACGGTCCTTGGAGAACCCGCGGCACTGCTCTTAAGATCCCTCCGTTTCTGCATGCTCGCTCGATCTGCTCTCTTATATTTCAAAAGAGAGTGCATCAAAACCGTCTACGGGAATACTGCCAGACAAAGTCCCGGTCCCAAACGGAATCCCACCCACGAGAATAAGGAGTTCCTCACATCGTACTCTCGGGGGACGGAGTTCTGGTGGTCTGGAGGGCACCGAGCCCCTTGGGCTGCCTGTGACGGTCCTGGCTGCAGCCAGCATTACACGCGGCTCCTGGCTGGTTGAGATGTCCATGCTGCTGTGATCCCAAAGTCAGCAGTTCAAAACCCAAGGGAGAAAGACCGGGGTTTCACCTCATTCCCAGTTACAGTCTCGGAAGCCCAGGGGCAGCCAGAGTGTTTAATCCAGGTGGTTCAGTTAGAAGCAACATTGTATGCAGGATTTCCTTTTGTCCGACTACTGACAGTTGTCTGGCACAATGCTTCTCCTGCCTCCCCCCTCCCTGCCCGCCCCGAACCCTTACTTGGTAGCTCTGATCCCCCAGCTCCGTGTCTTTAGCAGAGAAGGTCCCACGACAGGTGATGTCCCCTTTGGTCACTTGATTTGAGTGACAGCTTCCCCCGTGAAGTGACCCTTTTCTCCTGGGCTATGGTGCCGTGAGAGATGAGGCTCTCTGGTTCCAAAAAGGATTATGGCCTGGGAAAATCGGTGCAAGGTCAGGTTTCTGACCGAACGCTGGACCTGCTTTAGGGTTTGGGGTTTTCTTTGCAATGGTAGGAAGATTCCATTCCACATTCAACTCCCCGCCCCGTCACGTGGTCATCTGCACCCGTCAACAACGTGCTCCTTGTGGGCGTTCCAGGGGAGGACCGTCCCATGGGGGAGAGGGGATTCTGAGCCACAACCTTTTCTTTTAAATTTGAATGGCTTTTCTTCCCCCAATGATTTTATTTGGGGCTCTTTCAGCTCTTATAGCATTCCATACATCATTTGTATCAAGCATATTTATACACATGTTGCCATCTGCATTTCCAAATATTTTCTACTTGAGCCCTTGGTCTAAGCTCCTCTTTCCCCTCCTTTTTTTGTTTTTTTGTTTTTTTGGGCATCACTGCCCTCTGGTAGTGGGAGTGGGAGACCCAGTCTTTTCTCCTGTGGAGCCGCTGCTGGAATTGAACCTCCATCCCAGTGGGCCGCAGTGCCAGGCACAACCACGACGCCACTGGGGCTCAGCCCTTGTTTTGCTTTGTTTTTTAATAAATCATTTTACTAGGGAAAATTTGAATGGTTTTATCAACATATCGTTCACATACAATTCGGTGGTTTCGGCATATTAAAAAGTTGCTGGCTGAGCCCCGGTGGCGTAGTGGTTGAGTGAGGGACTGTGCCCACGGGCTTGGCAGTTCAAATCCAGCAGCGGCTCTCCAGGAGCAGCACTGGGTAGCGCCCACGACCACCAGAGGGCAGTGATGTAAAAAAAAAAAGAGTTGGGCATTCGTCACCGCCCACAATCCCCTTTAGCAATCCCCTTTAGCGTTCTCTGTTCTCCTTTTTCATCCTTCTTGCTTCCAGCCCTCCCTACTCCCCTGCTGTCCCCGGAATCCAGGGACTCTGTGCACCCCTCCTGGATGGCATTTAAGGAAGAACAAAGCCACGGGACAGAACAAGACAAAAATGCAAGAACAAACACAGAATGAAACGGGGGAAACGGGCCCTCAGAGAGAACCCAGAAAGTTCTGATAAGCTATTCCTGATAGAAAGGCACGCTCTCATCAACCATGCCCACTTTTAAGGAAGCAGATCATCAGACCCTAGGTGCCGCCCACCTTTAGGCCGCTGAACATGCCCGTCTGGGGCCTGTTTCTCTGGCCACACTGGCCCAAGTGTCATGCTGTCTTCCTGCTCACCCCTCAGTGCTGGTTTGGCCAGTGGAAACCTGGTGGCTTTGGTTCTGGTTCGCCAGGTCTAAGCAGGTCTTTTGGGGCCATGGTTGGCACTGCGGCTTGTCCACATCATGGGGATGGCGTGGGACCGGGTCAGGCCGTGTTTCCTGCGAGTGTCCGTCCATAAAGGTCGCTGCGGGTCAGAACCCCCCGGAGGGCACCTCACACCCATCAGCTCCCCGCTCTGTCTGTTGGAAGTAGCCGCTCCCTGAGGGCCCTGGCTCCCTGGCGTAGTTCTCAGTGTCTTTTCCTCTCCACAGAGCCAAAGGGGGCCCTGCCTTGAAGGATGCAGAGGAGAAGGACGAAGAAGTTTCTCTCCAGCCGATGGGAGCGTCGGCCCTCAAGGAAACCATCTAAAGGGAGATGAAGCCTGGTGTCCAGATGGCTCTTGGGATGCCTGGGGGGCAGCTGGGGCAGTGTCTGAGAGCCCCCCCTCCTTTAACACCTCTCTATAGCCTCCCCCTATCTCATTACTTCCCCTTCCCTCTCATCGCCTCCTGTCCCTGGTAACCATCAAAGGCTATAACAATATCCTCTTTTTTTTTTTTTTTTGCATCACGGCTCTCCGGTGGTAGGAGTAGGAGGCCCAGCCCCACTGCTGGAATTGAACCTCCGTACCAGTGGGCCGCAGTCCCGCGCACAACCACTACACCACCGGGGCTCAGCCCGACAATATCCTCTTGATCCCCTTCCCCCAGCAGCAGTTCCTTTGGTTCTGTTTCGTTTACAGTGGTCCCGGGTGTGGGCTTCTGTGGTCAGCTGATTGCGCTCAGCCTGCTTTCCTCCAAATCCACCCCTGTCTCAGCATTGCTCTGCGAGGAGGCTGCGCATTTCCGGGTGGGCCTCTCTGTTCGCCCACCGCCAGCCTTGAGGGTGTTAGAGAGACGGTCTTCGTGGTGATCAACGAATGGTTGCCTTCCCCATCCCCAAATCGTCTCTGCTCATTCCCGTTCAACCTGGAAGCAGGGTCTTTGCAGGGTGAGGGGGACATGGCCCCCCTGCCGGCCCACCTCTAGAGGGTCGGTCTTCACAGCAACTGGCAGGCATCACTGGATCCCGCTCAGGGAGCACCTGCTCTTTCCTGCCCGATGGGATCCAAGCCCATGGTCCCCTGGAGTGAATGTCTCTGCATGAGGGTTTGGTCCTTGCCCTCGTCCCCCACGGCCCCACCGTGGGCCATGCTCAGTCAGACATGCGGGAATGAGGGATAAGGCGAGGCCCAGACCATGGACAGAAACTACCACCACCACCACCACCACCCCCCTTCTATTCATGCTCCCGGCAGAACTCCTGTGAAGAACTGGGAGAAGGTTCGGTGTGGGAACTAACACCGAGGGAGATGTGAAGGGGACTCTGTTCCCTAACCTAGGGGACCTGGAACGCTCATGTATTCCCGGGAGGAGAGCCTCCACTTTGGAAAGTTAGAGACAGAATCCCAAGTACCCGATTCTGCTTTAAATTTCGTTCCCACAGATTCTCCCCTAACGGCCAGGCCGCCTTCAAGGGAGCACATGGTTAAGTCTGTCTCCCTGTAGGGCAGACATTCTTTGATCATCTCCTACCACGGGGCACCCCACCCCCTCAGGGCTTCCCCCAGTGCAGGCATTGAGATTCCTCACCTGTGAGCTCAGGGACTGTCCTGGGATTCTCACCCACCCTCTGACGATGTAACTGTTGACAATACATGTCTTAGGGCTACCTACAAAGAGCCCCCAAACAACAAAGACTCCTGCTCTTTTCTCCCACCTCTCTTAGGCCACGAGCACGCTGCCGTGAAATGTGTCTGACTCCTTCACTGTATCTTCTCTCCTGGCTCCTCGGGCTTTCCCATGAGCTGGTTGTCAGAGGCTGGCGGGCCCTGCCGGGTTAGGGCGCCATCCAGGTGTCCCCCGCTGGGGTCACGTCGAGCAGTGTTGGACAATGGCTACCGCAATCATTTCCAAAACATTTCCTTCCTGCTTGTCCTCCTCGATAGCGGCGCCCCGTTGCCCTCTCCCTCCCCTGCCAACCCCCCTGGGAACCCTGATTCTAATGATTGTCTCTGTCAAGTCACCCAGGGTGCTTTTCTTTGTCTTTTTTTTTTTTTGGGGGGGGGGGGCATCACTGCCTCTGGGGGTCGTGGGCGCTACCCGGCGCTGCTCCTGAGAGCCGCCGCCGGACTTGAACCGCCGAGCCCGCGGGCCGCAGTCCTGCCCTCAACCACTGACGCCACCGGGGCTCTGCCCCACGCTGCTTTTCATACCCTCAAAAACATGCAGACCAGAGAGTCGAGCACGCTACCACCGCACCACGATCATAACCGCCATGACACAGCAGCGCAGAGAGAGGCCTCTGGGCAGTGTCCGGTGGGAGACTCCACCTGGCCGCCACCTTCTGGAGTCCACAGCCGATCTCTCAAGTGTCTTGGCGTGGCGGTCACTAATCTGGTGTCAGTGTGAGGATTCAGAGTGGAGGGGTGGAGTCTAGCCTGTCAATCTGGAGAGGGCCAATAGGACCTCTGTGTGGGCAGGGCCTTCTCCTGAGAATTCTGGGAAATCCAGCCGTGGTTCCTCCCCCTTGGAGGTGAGAGACTCATGAGTCAGTCCCTTGGACACGCTCTACTGACCAGACACCAGGCTGACTCCCTGGGAGACGTGGCAGCTGAGGTGACACACGGCGGCATGCTGATCGACCCTGAGCCCCGGACAGTGGAGGAGCCACGGGGAGACCCTTGCCGGCGCTGAGACGCTTCTACCTCCACTGGATGCGCAAGACTCTGCCCCCACTGGCCTGTGACCGTCCTGGTGTCCTTGCATGTGCTTCGTGAGTCTGAAGAGGGCTTGTGGCTAGGTATCGGACATAGGGATTTAGACTGGACTGGGCTGGGATGTTTTCTTAGTGTACAGTTCCTCTTGTCTATAAAGCGCTTTCTTAGACACATAGAAGTGTCTCTGGATTTGTTCTCTCGTCCACCCGGACTGACACCCTTGGTTTTCACACACCCACGGCCCTGGAGGTGATG
>PVJH01041590.1:0-14870 GCA_004026705.1 Nesogale talazaci | reverse complement strand
CTATAAACAACTGGCTTTATAACTATCCAGATACATACTTTAACATATGTGTACACATCCACAACATCTATATGAAAATGGAAATTAGAAGATGAATGAGAACAGTGTAAGTTTCTAGAAGGGCCACCCTTCTCCAGTCTGAAAGCAGTATATAATTTCACGTTGTATTAGAGTGGGTCCGGAATTACAAAACTCCCCAAGCCTATGGCACGCAGAGCTAACAATAGACTGACTGTTAGGTGAACAGTCACCAGCGAGGTTCGCATCGCCTGAAACAAGATCAGAGAGCTGCATTTGGCCAAGGACGGAGCTCAGAGCCAGGGAGGGCTAGAATAAAGGAGCAAATACAAACAGTAAACTCAGGGAGGAAGCGCTACGAACATTGTAGAGGTTGCAAGGTTATCACACATCAAAACATCTCTGAATTGTTGACAACCAGTATTCTCCGTATACTTGCAACAAGTCAGAATAAAAAGGTCTTGTTTGTTTAGGAAACAAACACTTACAAAAAAACCTTTTCTTAGAATTCTCAGCTTCCATATGTGAGACCCATTTGATTCCTAACACAGATCCATTTGATGGCTTGAGCAGAGAAAAAGGCCTGGCAGTGCACCGCCAGGGCCAGTGAAAACTTAAGGATCATGGTGGTCAGATGCTTTGTGTGTTGAGTCGCTGAGAGATAAGGACCCACTTGGCAACAGTGCTTCAGCTGAGAGTAGGAAAGATGAGATGAAAATACATGAGTATTGTCGCAGTCTTACAGTAAAGAGTATTATAACACGTGGCTGCAGACTAAAAGCTAATTTTTGGGAAGAGAGATCTGTGCCAGAAGCTTCTAACCTATATGCATATATGGATATTTAAGGAATATTCTTCATGTTAAAGACTTAGAGAATGTACTATGTATTTTATAGTTTTTATAATGTACGTTTTTGTATTTGCTTGTAATTTTCAAAATTTAAAGCCTGTGATTTTTTTTTTCCTTTTAGATATTTACCTTCCTGTGGTATATTGATGAACAGAACGCTCCCACTACATACCTCAGCTGTGCCTAAAGAGATCCATGCAAGAACTTTCATCAGAATTACAGCACCTTTAATCAACAAAAGAAAAGAATATTCTGAGAGGAGGATAATAGGGTCTGTATATAATAATAGTTCTAAAAGCATGCCTGTATAGGTTTCTGTGGCGCAGATTCTCTTCTTACAGACTAAACTTGTTTTTCTCAGGCTGGACTTCCGTAGCCCTTGCTGTGTTATAACTATTTGTTGAAAGAGTGTAATTATATGGGTAATTTTATAGTCTATAGATGCCCATCTTGAAATACAAAGGAAATAATTGATATATAAAGGAAATAATTTGTTTTAACTCTTTATAATCAGCATTTTATACATTGTTCTTTTCTACAATGACAACAGAACTGATACATTGAGACATACGTTTATATTGGGCGCAGATCGCCTAGTCAGCAGTTCAGAAACCATCAGCATCAACACGGATGCTGGGAGAAACACGGGACTTTCTACGCTGGTAAAGAGTTTCCTTCTCAGAAACCCCCCAGGGGTCGATATGAGCCAGCACTGACTGAGAGCAGTGAAGAGGTTTGCTTAGTGAGGACATTGCAGTGTGTTGAAATTTTTCAGTTCTAGCTACAACAGAACACCCCCATATGGGAATTTCTAGAATGGGATCTTCATTCCCAACAGATCACTGAAGTGTTACACAAAGTCTCGTGCAAGTGCACTTCCTTCATTTTAATCAGTTGCTTTTCGCCATCTGATTTTTCTGTAGTAAAGGCTTTGAGCAAATCTATAGCTCTTGTCATTATATTTCCCTTTCCTAAGAGTTCCTGGGTGGTGCAAATGATAAGCCATCTAGCTGCGGCTCCAAAAGTCGGCAGTTCAAACCCACATAGAAGTCCCTCAGAAGAGAGAGCTGGCAGTGTGCTTCCAAAAGATGACAAAAGCTCTGTGCTGTGCGGTTCAGCTCTGCAACCTATGAGGTTGTCATTGTTTCAGATTCAGCTTTTGAGTTACTGTATTACTTGTGCTAATGATAGTTACCATATCCAAATAAAACCCCAAAGCTGGTTTCTTTCTCATCTCTTCCAATTATGTAATTTAGGTGCCTGGACTTTTTCCAACTCATGACTTCTGTAATTTCCTAATCTTCAGAGTTGGTTATAAAAAGATCCCCTACTACTCAAAAGTCTGAAAACAGTATGTATCACTTCCACTCATACGTTGCCAAAAACCCATGCTGCAAGGCTGCTCGTACCAGATGCCAAGGAGTGGGTCCCTGCTCACAGCGACTCCTGGTAAAGAGGGAGAAAGCACTGCCCTGCCCTGCACCGTGTTCACAGACCTGGCTTGGTTGAACACATTGCTGCAGCTCTGTCCCTTTATTGTTGTTGTTTTTTGTTTTTTGTTTTTTTGGGGGGCATCACTGCTCTCCGGTGGTGGGAGTAGGAGGCCCAGCCCCACTGCTGGAATTGAACCTTCGTCCCAGTGGGCCGCAGTCCCGCGCACAACCACTACGCCACCGGGGCTCAGCCCTGTTGTTGTTTTTTGTTTGTTTGTTTGTTGTTTTGTTTTTTTGTGGTCATCACTGCCCTGGAGGGAATAGGAAGCCCAGCCTTGCTCCTGCAGAGCTGTTGCTGTATTTGAACCATCAACCCTGTGGGCCGCAGTCCTGCACTCAACCACTATGCCACCAGGGTTCAGCCCACTCTGTTCTTTTATTGTGTGGAGGGCCTTCCCTCAAAAATGAAAGTTCTTGCTGACCCTGTACTAAGCACGATATCCTTTCTGAGGGACTGGTCCCTGATTGTAGCGCCTTGATGGGCAGGCACCTTAACGACCATGCGATCAAGGAAACAGACCTTTGGGCAGGTAGCCGTCTCTGTCAGAGCTGGTGTCTTACAAAAGACAAATAGTGAGCTAAAGCTACGGTGTGCATTTGTCCACCTCACTTTCTGATTTCGGTAATACCCACCTTTCATTGTCTGCCTGCCTTTGACAGGCACTTCGGGTGCTTTATAGTTACTTCTTTAGCCCTCATACGAGATAGTCATGTGAGGTATGTGAAATGAAGAACTACAGATATGAAGAAACAAACTTAGAAAGTTGATTTGCATTGTGTCATCCTTACAAAGCTTTCCCCCACTCCCCCTTAGTATATTTACTTGGCTTCTTTATTCATCTCATACGAAAATACTTTTTTTTTTATTACAAATTGGTCTTGACTTATTTCCCCTCTTTCCCATTTGGCCTAAACATAGATAATCATAATTTCTTGCAGCTATTAAGTGCTTACTGAGATTATATACTGTGCAGAAGTTGTTTTACTTAATGAAAAGAACCCTGTGAAGGTACTTTTATAATTATGGGTAAAGAAAACAAAATTGGGAGGTTAAGTAACCAGATTAGCAGTCACATGACCAGTATGTTTTTGAGTTTGTATTTGAATACTTTCTAACTTACAAAGTGGTTTTTTTGTTTAGTTTAGTTTTGTTTTTTTTGACATCACTGCCACGGGCGCTCCCCAGTGCTGCTCCTGAGAGCTGCCGCTGGCTTTGAACTGCCAAGGCCGCGGGCCGCAGTCCCGCACTCAACTACTTACACCACCAGAGCCCAGCCCTCTATACTACTTTGTTATTAATCATTTTATTGGGGTGCTCTTAAGATTTTATAACAATCCATAATTATATTAAGCACAGTTGTACATATGTTGTCTTGTTGTCTTTGTCATTCCAAAATATTTTCTTTCTGTTGAGCCCTTGCTATCGGTTCCTCTTTTTTCCCCTCCCTCCCTTACCTTTTTTTTTTTTTCTCGCATTACTGCTCTGGTGGGAGTAGGAAGCCCAGTCTTGCTCCTGGAGAGCTGCTGATGAATTTGAGCTGTCAACTCCGTGGGCTGCAGTTCCGCACACAACCACTGCGCCACCAGGGCTCAATGCTCCCCCCCCTTACCTTGTAGACAACTTTTTTTTTTGGCATCACTGCCCTCTGGTGGTGGGAGTAGGAGGCCCAGCCTTTGCTCCATGGAGCTGGAATTGAACCTCCATCCCAGTGGGCCGCAGTCTCGCGCACAACCACTACGCCACCAGGGCTCAGCCCTGTAGATAACTTTTTTTGGGGGGGAGCATCAGTGTTCTCCGGTGGTGGGAGTAGGAGGCCACTGCTGGAATTGAACCTCCGTCCCAGTGGGCCGCAGTCCCCCGCACAACCACTACGCCACCGGAGCTCAGCCTGACAACTTTTATAGTAATTAATTTCTGTGCTCTGATATAATTAAATTGGCTAATACTTCACTAGCAGTGCTCATTATTGTTGATAAAATCTAGCATTTATATCTCGTTTTTCACTCTTGTGGGAATTAGAGTACTTTTCAATGGATAAAGAGGATTATTATACTTTTTCCTTCCAGCCAATTAATATGGTTCTGATAATAGTCTTAATATTAAACCTTCCATTCCATTGTCAATTGCTTTCTAATCAAGTCCTATTAAAGCAACTTTAATTGTCTGTCATTAAAGGATCAACATATGATTATTGTAGTGTTTATTTTTAAAATATATTACTAGGGGGTGGGCGGGGGGAAAATAAAATAAAATATATGCTAGCTTCTCTATGATAAGATTTTGAATTTGTGCCTGTCTGTAGGAAGTTGAAGGTTGTTTTTTTTTTGTTTTTTTCTATAAAGAAGACTGGATTGTGATCAAGATTTTATTGCACTATAAGTTGCTTTGGATAGCATTGACATCTTAATGATACTAAATCTTCCAGTTCATTCACATGGAAGTCCATCCTTGTTATGGAAAACTATGAACCCATTATTGTATTCTTCCATTTTTTTTGAGAAGCCACAAATCCAGATGTTTACATAGACTCTTTTTAAATGTTGGCAACTAATTGAAAATTTGAAAATTATGCATGCAGGCACATCTAGTCTGCATGCTGCCAGATTATGAACTCCATTTTCTATATAATTACTTCCCTTTTTTTTCTGTGTTGCTTTGGAAGTTACTCATTTCAGAGTGTGACTCAACACATTTCTCCAGTGCTCTGTGCTCTGCAAGTCTCATTCACACGCATTTAAAGTTGCTCTCTGTGTAACTAGACGCCACTGATACCATTCTCTTTCTCTCTTTCCAAGATATTCCATGCAGGAAATGTATGCTGTAGTATCAGAAGTTGAGCATTACAAACATTTTGTCCCTTGGTGCAAAAAATCAGTGATCCTATCAAAGAGATCTGGGTATTGTAAAGCACAGTTAGAAATCGGGTTTCCACCTGTGCTGGAGCGATACACATCGGTAGTCACCTTGGTGAAGCCGCATTTGGTGAAGGTAATAGTATTGTTTTTTGTTGTTTTAAATATTCCTAAAATGTTAGTTGTATTGCATCTTATACATGTTAATGTGCTAGCTTGAAAAGATTTGTCTAAACTAATAGAGGAGATGGTGGTGATAAAACTCAAACTGTCTCTTATATCTCTTACTGGTATTATTTTATGCAGTATTAGCATTATTCTTTCCAAAAAAAGGAACTTGATTAGAACACAGAATTGCTAAACTTTACTTCCCCATTGTGGAAGACTTCTGACCCACAGAAATAATTAGTTCTAGACCACACAAGTGAAAAATGTTTTAATTATTGTAAAGAAAATATTTCATAAGAGAAAGATTAAATGTATTACTACTAGGGGGAAATTAAAGAAGACATAAAACATTGTCTAATAGTGATAAAATGAAGAAGGCCAGACAAGATATCCATGTGGAGAGCATTAATGCGGTCATTTGCCCTGCCAAGTTCGAGCTTCTGTTGATGCCAAGTAGCATGACATATGCTGTGCATCGTGCTCTCTTAGGCTTGTCAGAACAAGATACTTGTGTAGCAAAGGTAGTACAGACACTCAGACTTAAAGAATCACAATCTCATAGCAAATAATGCCCATTCCTTTTGCATTCTTTGTTTGTTTGTTTGTTTTGTTTTGTTTCTTTGGGCATCACTGCATCTGGTGGTCGTGGGAGCTACCCAGCGCTGCTCCTGAGAGCCACCGCTGGATTTGAACCGCCAAGCCCACGGGCCGCAGTCCCGCACTCAACTACTTACGCCACGGGGGCTCAGCCCATCCTTTTGCATTCTTATAGTTGGGTGGTGGTAAAGGACTTTTATACATACAAGACTTAAAGGTGACATCATTTCCTGGAAATTGACTACAACTCTGTAGCCTGTCAGCTCGTGGTTCTGCATCACAAGGAGTACAATTCTCACAAGAGGCGTACACTGTCAGTTAAGCTTAGCCTTGTAGTCTGTCCTACTCTTACTTCCCAAACTTGAAGTCCAATTCAAATATTAAAACTGTCGGGGCTGAGCCCCGGTGGCGTAGTGGTTGTGCGCGGGACTGCGGCCCACTGGGACGGAGGTTCAATTCCAGCAGTGGGGCTGGGCCTCCTACTCTCACCACCGGAGAGCAGTGATGCCAAAAAAAAAAAAAAAAAAAAAACTGTCTCCAGCTGTTTCTGTACTTTTGGAGATTTTATCTACTACACTTCACTGCCTCTCCGATAGCAAGTATTTATTGAGTTTATTGGTGTTTCCCTTTAATTACCTATGAAATCATAACAAAATCATAACAAAAATTCTTTGAAGTTGAAGCATTATTTTTTTTCAACTTGTAGTTAAACAAACAAAAGTTGTTTTTTTTTTTTGAGCATCACTGCGAAACAAAAGCTTATTAAGGTTCATTAAGATACCCAAACTCATGTTGCTAATGATAGAGCCATGTCTCCAGCTCGACCAGTTTTGTAATCTCTAAATTCAATGTCTTATCAAGCTCTTTGGTAGTCTATTCTGCTTAATTCTTTTTTTTTTTTTTTGGGTGGGGGGGCGGCAATCACTGCTCTCCGGTGGTGGGAGTAGGAGGCCCAGCCCCACTGCTGGAATTGAACCTCCATCCCAGTGGGCCGCAGTCCCGCGCACAACCACTACGACACCGGGGCTCAGCCCCTATTCTGCTTAATTCTAAAACTCTGAAAATCTCATTCTCTCCCACATACCCCACCCCCAACTATCTTCCCGTTCTGGTTTCCCAACACATGAGGATAAAGTCAAAATTCTGTAACACTGTTCACAAACCATACACAAGAGAACTTCAACAAGTTTGTAGAAATAGAATTAAAACGTAATGAATAGGATGTCTAGTGGGGCTCAATCAAGGGCAATGTAGTAATGAGGAATTACTAAACCTGAATGAAGTCTAAACATGATGGTGGGACAAGCTGAAAGTAAAAGGATATAGAGGAAAGAACTAGGAGGCAAAGGACATTTATAGAGGTCTAAATACAGGCATGTATATGTGTAACTATATATATAAATCGAGGGGAGGGCTGAGCCCTGGTGGCGTAGTGGTTGTGCGCGGGACTGCGGCCCACTGGGACGGAGGTTCAATTCCAGCAGTGGGGCTGGGCCTCCTACTCCCACCACCAGAGAGCAGTGATGCCCCCCAAAAACAAACAAACAAACAAAATCGAGGGGAATAGAACTATATATTCATATCTGTTAAGAATTAATGTTGCAGATGTACACTGGGTCTCGACTCAAGTACTCTTCGATGCAAGAACCTTTTGTTCTAACGGGCATTCTGTGATGCTCACCTTCCCGACAAGATCGCTGAAGTCAAAATGGGTACATAAGGGGTCAACAAGCAAAGGTGGTGAAGAAAACTGATGGAGCCCAGCTGTCAAAAGATGTAGCATCTGGGCCCTTAAAGGCTTCAATATAAATGAGTGGTCATCTAGCTGAGAAGCCCACATGGAAGAAGCACACCAGTCTGTGTGATAATAAAGTGTCAGTATGATCAGTTATCAGGCATCAAAGACCCAGAACAAAAAAATCTTATCAATGTGAATGAAAGGGAACAAAGAGTGGAGAGCCAAAGCCCATCTGCAGACATTGGACATCCCCTTACAGAAGCATCACAAGGAAGAGATAAGCCAGTCAGGATGCAGTATAACATCCACGAAACACACAACTTTCCTCTAGTTCTTTCGGGCTTTCTTCCTCCCATTATCATGACCTTAATTCTACCTTTCAAATCAGATAAGCCCAGATCGTGTACAATACTACAGACAAGAGCCCACAACACAGGGAATCCAGGGTAGATAAACCCACTCAGGACCAACAGTGAGAGTAGAGATACCCAGAGGATTAGAGGAGGATGGGGGGAGAAAAGGGGCATAATCAAAAGGATCAATCTATATATAAACCCCCCTTCCAGGGGGATGAATAACAAAAAAGTGGATAAGGGGCAATGGAGGATGGTGTAAGATTTTAAAAATAGTAATCTATAACTTATCAAGGGTTCATGAGGGAGAGCAGGCAGGGAAGAGGGTGGGGAAGAAATGGGGATCTAATGGGCTCAAGTTGGAAGAGAATGCTTTGAAAATGATAATGGCAGCAAATGTGCTTGACACACTGGGTGATCGGATTGTGATAAGAGATATAAGAGTTGGGCTGAGCCCCGGTAGCGTAGTGGTTGTGCGTAGCGTAGTGGTTGTGCGCGGGACTGCGGCCCACTGGGATGGAGCTTCAATTCCAGCAGTGGGGCTGGGCCTCCTACTCCCACCACCAGAGAGCAGTGATGCACTCCCCCCAAGGAAAAAAAAAAGAAATGTAAGTGTCCCCAATAAAAGTGAAAATGCCCCGGTGGCATAGTGGTTGTGCGCAGGACTGTGGCCCACTGGGCTGGCGGTTCAAGTCCAGCAACAGCTCTCCAGGATTAAGGCTGGGCCTCCAACACCCACCAGAGGGCAGTGATGCCCACAAAAAAAGGGAAAAAAATGGAATTTTTCCGTTTTTAAACTTATTTATTTTGATGGAATTTTCCCCTAAGGTTTTTTCCTTTTTTTCCCTCATAAGCTTTTTGAAATCCTTTTGTATTGTATTCTTTGCTCTTGTCCCCATATCATACTTCATAATGAGGCAGTGCTGTAAATCTGAAAATTCCTTGAACATACCATACAGTGTTTATTCCACAACTCTGTGACTTCTACTTTTTCTTAATTTAGCAGTGGGCTTATTAATCCTTTAAAATCCACCTATCTTATATCCTATCTTTTCATTCATATAAGTAATCAGACCTATCTCTTGACTCCTTTGAGCTTGTACATGTTATATTTACTTTCTTAACATTGTATTGTCATTTCTTTGTTCAAGTGAACTTTGTCACAAATTTCCTTGAAGAAGAGAAGTGTCTTTTCTCACTTTGTATCCCATCACCAGTACCATTACTATGACTTCAATAATGGAATCAAGGAGGTTCCTGGCTTATAAAGGCCACATGTTTTGTATAGATAGTCTCCAACCTACAGTGGAGGTTCCATTTTTTTAATCAAAATTTTCATTTACATGAATCAATATTAACCACCCATGAAACAGGAGTCAAGTTTTCAAGTGACATGCTGCATTGAACAAAAACACTACCAAAAATCTTTTTAAAGGAATAAGGTGCAAATAGATGACTTTGTGAAATAAGGCTCAGCTCAGCTATTGGAAGTCATTTTCTCATGTATGAGAAAAGAACCTGGCTTTTGCCGAGAGGTAGGCATTGGACTGTGATCTACAAAGTCCGAGGCTCCAACCCTCCAGCTACGGGGGTTCCATTTTAACAACTCTGACATGTCTTTTTTTGTGGTTGTTTTAAATTTTCATTATTGCCACTCCTTATCAGTATCTATAATTTCTATTTTTATTTGGAAAGAGAACAAGGGAAAGAAAGCTACATGGCTTTAAATCAGGAAACTGTCCATCCGGGTTGTATCCTTTCACCATACTTATTTACTGTATGCTGAGAAAATTATCGGAGAAGCTGCATTATACGAAGAATGTAGCATCAGAATTGGAGGAAGGCTTATTAACTTGCGATATGCAGATGGCACCACCTTGCTTGCTGAAAGTGAGGTGGATTTGAAGCGCTTGCTGGTGAATATCAAGGATTGTAGCCTTCGAAATGGGTTACAGCTCAATATAAAGAAGAGCAAAATTCTCCTGACACTGGAGAAAAGATTGCAATCAAGGGTTTTGCCTTGCCGGATCCATAGTCAGTGCTTATGGAAGCAGCAAGAGGTCAGGTGACACGCTGCATTGGGTAAACCTGCTGCACCAGGCTCTTTAGGGTGTTGAAAAGCAGGAACATTACCTCGAGGACTAAGGCGCGCCTGACTCAAGCACTGGTGTTGCGAATTGCCTCATGTGCAGTGTGGAAGTTCGACATTGAATGAGGAAGACTGAAGAATTGAGGGGAGGGTAGTGAGACTTCATCTTAGATACTTTGGACATGTTGTCAGAAAAGAGCCGTCCCTGGAGATGGACATTATCTTTTTTTAAGTAGAGGGGCAGGATGGCCCTCAATGAGATGGATTATACAGTGACTGCCACGATGGGCTCAGGCATAGGAAGGATTCTGTGCATATCCCAGAGCCTGGCAGTGTTTTGTTCCGGTGCGTAAAAAGGTCCCTATGGGTGGGAACTGACTTGAGAGCACTTAGCAACAGCAACATTTGGAAACATATGTATAGACTAACAGATACTTTCATACATAAAAAATACACAATCATAAAGTGCTCCAGGGATGGAAGAGTTAGCATTTTTTCCCCATCTTAACTCCACTGCGGAACTCCACTGTGGAGGGCTCTGGATTCTCTGGTGCTGAGAGTAGTGTTTCCAGTGAGAAATGAGTGAGGGTTGTCTTTGTTGTCTTTTTCATATAATTCGTGGTAGCACCTCACTGCTTTCTGAATCCACCTGTTGACCTTGAGTTCATGTTTGTTTGGTTTTGTTGGGCATCACTGCCCTCTGGTGGTGGGAGTAGGAGGCCCAGCCCCACTGCTGGAACTGAACCTCTGTCCCAGTGGGCCGCAGTCCTGCACACAACCACTACACCACCGGGGCTCAGCCCCGAGTTCATATTTTTAAGCAGTTGAAGCTCCTGATTTCATTTGGAAAACTTAGGTGTAGTCAGCCATGTTTTCAACAGTAAATCATTAAGGTGAATATCTGAGAAGGATGACAGCAGATTCTGGGCTGCCTCACTGTCTGTTATTCATATCACTGACACCGAGGTGTTCCACAGAACAAAATGGATAGTTGGAAGTAACAGTTCTTCGTCACTCGATTGTGTTATAAATGAAGGATTACGTGTATTCTTGAATTATTGCAGATCTAGAGATGTTCATAATGATCTCAGAGTAGCTTCCATATTGCCCAGGAGAGAAGAAATTGTGTGTGGGAAAAATTGTTTGGAGGTGTAGCGAGGAGGATCTTCACAGCACCCTGTGATGAGAATTACATTCTCAACTTTTTGAGGCTTAGGGAGATTAAGAACTGGATATGAAGTCTGACTGTTATGTGACTGATTTTAAAACTTTTTCCATTATAAGCTATCTCAATTGACTTATTTATTGTTTCAACATATATTTGACAATAGCAAACTATTGCTTAGTTTTCTAGTACTGCTATAACAGAAATAGCACAAGTGAATGACTTTAAGAACCTAAGAGCCATACTTCCCTGGCAGGGGAGACACCATGATCACAAAGGTGGTTTTCCCAGGGCGAGGCTTATCCTCATTGCACTCCAGATGTGCTGACCCTTGCAATTTCCCAAATGTGGGAAACTCAACTGCATAATTGGTGGGCGTGGCTGGCTGCATTCATGCTCTCCCCTGATGACTTTTGTTGTTGTTGTTGTTTTTTTTGGGGGGGGCGGCATCACTGCCCTTTGGTGGTGGGAGTAGGAGGCCCAGCCTTGCTCTTGGAGAACTGCTGCTGGACTTGAACCTCCAACCCAGTGGGCCGCAGTCCCGCGCACAACTACTACACCACCGGGGCTCAGCCTATGACTTTTTTATAATAAGAGAAAATTTTAAAAACAAGAAACTAATATCCACCCCCACGTCCCTAATTAGGAGGCTAGAGGTATGAATGCAGGATGCTAGCCCTTAACTCAAAAGAAGTCATTGCTATGAAGTCAATTTCGACTTAAAGCAAACGTTTAGTGCAGAATGAAACAGGCCCAGTGGGTTTCTGAGGCTGTACGTCTTTACAGAACCACAAAGCCTCCATCTTCTCAGAAGTGGCTGCTGATTTCAAGCTTCTGACTTGTGGTTAGCAGCTACTTGTATAACCCAGTATGGCACCAGGGCTCTCTGTGTTGCCTCTAGGGCAGCAGTTCTCAACCTGTGGGTCATGATCCCTTTGGGGTTCGAACAACCCTTTCATAGGGGTCGCCCAATTCATAACAGTGACAAAATTACAATTATGAAGTAGCAACAAAAATAATGTTGTGGTTGGGGGGTTCACCCAAACATGAGGAAGTGTGTTATAGGATGGCGGCGGCATCAGGACGGTCGAGAGCCACTGCTCTGAAAACTTGCAGCCTCTGTTGGCTCTGGAGGAAGATCCTTCCTTCTTGAGCTGCCGGCTCTTGAATGATCTTCATGTGGCTTGACAGCTTTCTTTGCACATCTCTGCTCTCCAACTTGCTTGTTTAATTTCTCATCTCTTAAAATAGGAGGTGGACATACTGTATTAACCCTGCCTTATTAACATAGCAAAGACAACCCCTTCCCCAATGGGATTCTAAACAGGTATAGAGGTTGGCATATATATATAGAATACTTCTGGGGGAAATAACTTAATTCATAGTACTGCCTAAGCTCTGCTTTCCGTTATCCCTGGATTCAGGTTTTTAATTACTTAACATGCATATTTGCCATATAATAAAAATCGTTACAGGCTGAGCCCCGGTGGCGTAGTGGTTGAGTGTGGGATGGCGATTCAAATTCAGCAGCGGCTCTCCAGGAGCCAGCCTGGGCAGCTTCCACAACCACCAGTGGGCAGTGATGCCCAACCCCACCCCTCAAAAATAAATAAATAAAAATTAATTAATTAATTAAAATTGTTATGAATAGGCTGAGCCCCGGTGGCGTAGTGGTTGTGCGCGGGACTGCGGCCCACTGGGACGGAGGTTCAATCCCAGCAGTGGGGCTGGGCCTCCTACTCCCACCACCGGAGAGCAGTGATGCCAGAAAAAAAAAAAATTGTTATGAATAACAGGAAGTCAAATGATTTGAAATCTGATATATTTTTTTTAGGGCCTTGTTTTTAATTTTAACGGTTTTTTTGGTGGTTTAAAAAAATTTTTTTTCCTCCTACTCCCACCACCTGAGGGCAGTGATGCCTAAAATTAAAAAAAATTAAAAAAAAAATTTTTTTTAATCTTTTTTTTTTTTTTTTGGGGGGGGGGGGGTGCATCACTGCTCTCCGGTGGTGGGAGTAGGAGTTTTAAATTTTTTTTATTTTAATGGTTTTATTAGCACTTCATCCACGTATCATATAGTACAGTAATTCAGTCAATTATCACCATATTCAATTCTAGAACATATGCTTCTTACTCTTTTTTTCCCTAATTGCGTCAAAAACATACACAACAAAACATTCTCCAATTCCGCAACTTCTACATGTATAATTCAGTGCTACTGATTATATTCTTCATGTTATACAACCATTATTGATATTTTTTTCCAAATTATTCTATCACTGTTGGCATAAAAATTCAATGCCCCCTAAGCAACTATTCTTTGTCTTTCACCCATGGTAACCATTGATCAAGTTTGGTTTCTCTCTTTTTTTTTTTTTAGTAGTATTCTTGACATAATGTTCATATAACATACATTTGCTTAGTTAAATTGCTCCTAGAAAAAGTTGTATAAGGGGCTGAGCCCCGGTGGCGTAGTGGTTGTGCGCGGGACTGCGGCCCACTGGGATGGAGGTTCAATTCCAGAGTGGGGCTGGGCCTCCTACTCCCACCCCTGGAGAGCAGTGAGGCCCAAAAACAAAACAAAAAGTTGTATAAGAGCAACAACAAGGGCTAAGCCCCGGTGGCGTAGTGGTTGTGCGCAGGACTGTGGCCCACTGGAGTGGAGGTTCAATTCCAGCTCACAGGAGCAAAGGCTGGGCCTACTACTCCCACCACCTGATAGCAGTGATGCCTAAAAAAAAAAAAAAAAGCAACAACAACAAAAAAAGTTGCCAACACAATCAGTTCTAGTGCCCCCTCCCCCAAAATCTGATACTTTCTATGTATTAGCTGTCCAAAATATGCCTGTAATTTAATGCTTCAGTAATTCTGGCAGATGTTAATGTATAGTGACTAGAAGCCATGGAGATTTTTGAGCATATTTATTTATTTATTTATTTTGTGTTTTTTGGGCATCACTGCCCTCAGGTGGTGGGAGTAGGAGGCCCAGCCTTTGCTCCATGGAGCTGGAATCGAACCTCCATCCCAGTGGGCTGCAGTCCCGCGCACAACCACTACGCCACTGGGGCTCAGCCCCTGAGCATATTTAATAGAAGCAATGTTTACTATGAATTTAATCCTTACTGAATCTTACTGCCTGGTTCACAATGGGGACATTAGAACGGGTCAGTTAATCCAGAACAATCATTACACCTTTACTGTGTTCACTGTTTCCTGTTACGTATGAAGCCTTTGGCAGTATTACCGTGGTCAAACATGCTCTTAAAAATCTGTGGGTCCAAAAAAAAGTTAATTAATTTAAAGAAGTCTGTGGGTCCAGTCATGCCACACACACACACACACAAAATCTGTGGGTCTTCAAGCTAGATTACTGAGTATAATACTACCACACTTGTTAGAGGAGGGTGCTGGATCAAACTGAGTATTCCGAGTCTTTAGAAAATATTTCCTGGGCTGAGCCCCGGTGGCGTAGTGGTTGTGCGCGGGACTGCGGCCCACTGGGATGGAGGTTCGATTCCAGCTCCACGGAGCAAAGGCTGGGCCTCC